>LKNJ01001273.1:105809-146174 GCA_002120245.1 Maccullochella peelii | reverse complement strand
GTACTGTAGTTAAAGTTGATATTGCCAGTAACAGAGCCAGGTTTTATGAGCCATAACAAGTCATCATTAGAAGTCATTAGCAAACATGAGCGTCGTAAAAAGGCCACAGTCGGTCTCGAGAGCCCCACAAGAGCCGTGAACGGAGAGAGATAAAGATGCATCTGTAAGCAAGACAGAGCAGCGATGGATAACTGTGATAAGATGGAGAAAGTGGGAGACGTCCTGAGCAGGAGTTTTTCCGGGATCACTGTTGGCACTGCATTCTGTAACCTCACACTTTTGTCTATGTGTGTGTGTGTGTGTATGTGTGTGTGTGTGTGTGTGTGCTTTCTGTCTTTGCTTGTGTGTTTTGTTCCTCTCAAATGCCTTCCAGCATTCCTTGCCTGTGCGTGGAGGGGGAGAGTGGTGTTTTGGAGAAAATATTGAATTAGAGAAAAAGAGGCAGAGAGGGAGAAATGAAGGAGAGGGAGAAATATTGACTCCTTCTGGGAAGGAGCGAGACGGCAACGCCTTTCCAATAACCATAAACCCACTGGGCTGAAAATAGACGGGCCGAATGAATAAACGAATGTGTTCATCCCACATGAGCTCTTCTCTTTCACAGACGGAGGGGAATGGAGGTGACCCCCCCTCCTCCCCTTCTCTCTCTCTCTCTCCCCCTCTCTCTCTCTCTCTCTCTCTCTCTCTCCCCCTCTCTCTCGCTCTCTCTCCTCTTTCACTGAGGCCATCATTTCTTCACCATGACGAGAGATATTAACCGGAACAAAACAGGTGTTTATGGGAAGCCTCCCTCAAATGAGGCTTTTCATACACACACAAAGATGCAACCACACACAAGCACACACACGCATTTCCCTGTGCAGTGTAAAGGTGTCGACATCAGTGCCTGTGAAACAAGAGTAACATCTGTTTCACATTTCACACTACACCCCCCCCTCTTCATATGTCATGGGCCATGTGGACATGCTTTACTACGCACACACACACACACACACACACACACACACAGATACATTGCTTTTAAGACGCAGGGGGCTCGGTGGTGTAAATTCTTTCTTTTCCTTTTTTTTTTCAAAGCAGAATGGGGGTTGGCCTCTGTGCTTGCTTTTCAGCTCTTTAAAGGGTAACTTCACCAAAATAAAAATTAAAAATATGAAAATGCAGATACACTATATGGCCATAAGTATGTGGACAACTGAACATTACACCCATATGTGATTGTTGATCATCTCATTCCTAAACTGCAGGTGTTAATATGCTGCTGTAACAGCCTCCACTCTTCTGGGAAGGCTTGCCATAAGATTTTGGCTGCAGGGATTTTCTCCCATTCAGCCTCAAGAGCATTAGTGAGTCTGGACATTGATGTTTAGGCGATAAGACTTGGCTCACAGACAGCGCTCCAGTTCCTGTCAAAGGTGTTGGATGGGGTTGAGGTCAGAGCTCTGTGCAGGCCAGTCAAATTCTTCCACACCAATCCCAGAAAAAATGTTTCTTTATGGACCTGACTTTGCACTATGTGGGCATTGTTGTGTCGAAACAGGAAAGTGCCTTTCCCAAAGCGATCCCACATTGTTTGCTGTAGCATTAAGACTTCCCTTCATTGGGCCTAAGGGGTCTAACCCAAACCATGAACCCCAGACCAAAAGTATGTGGACGCCCCTGTCCTGTCCACATACTTTTGGCTATATAGTTTAGTTTTGGTTGTATTTACAAAGTTTTAAGATATTCCTCTGTCTCCAGCCCAATTCTATGGAAGTGAATGGAATTTTGTTTGTGATCCCCTGAGCACTGAAAAATTATTTTTAAAAAGTGCACCACTTGTTTTCACAGAACTTGCTCCGAACAGTTTTTGTTGGATCTACTTTCTCCCAAATAAATAGTCCCAGTGAAAACTCTTGACAGCGACGTCTGTGAATTATACTAACCGGAAAATTGCCTCTGGAAAGATACAAAGGATTATAAAATTGTGTGCTCAAACTAAATTGAATTAACTTCCATTGTAGCTCTAATCATTTGCATGTCTTAAAAAACGTCTTATGTCTTATTATTTGCATAATTTAGGTGAACTGTCCCTTTAAGCATTGTGGTGAAGATAGTTGTTGTGTGACAGTATGAGGCAGGGTTAACCAGACCATCAAGATTACCCGTTGTAGTAATCAACTGCAACCGCTATCGCCTGTGTGTACTCATTCATTTCACCCTTCATTCATCCACTCACTGACTTCTCCTCTAAGTCATTTCTCATTTTGTTCATTCAGCTGTAATTATAGACCATGACCAGCCTGTACAATTTCACTTCCGAGAACAGTGGCATTTCTCTTCTTTTTTACCTCCGTTCTGCTCCACTCATTTACCAGACCTTCAATTCACCCCTCGCAGCGATCCTGTCACCCTCCTGACCCTTTTTTCACTCCTCCTCCTCTTCATCCTCCTTTCCCACATTGCCCACTCCTCTCTCCCTCTCCCTCTCTCTCTGGGAAGTCATGTGACTTCTCTGAAGCTGAGCCCTATAAACCAGCAATACTTGGGGGGCTCAGTGTCTATACAGCTCTCTGATTGGCTCTTGCACTCAGATGCTGGGCGTGCACACACACACACACAGCGGACCCCCAGTTTTCTTCTTTCAGGAACAAATGTGATCCTTCACATTAACAAACAGAGAGAAGAGGGGTGTGTGTGTGTGTGTGTGTGTGTGTGTGTGTGTATGTTTATGTGTGTCTAAATGCCATTTGCTGGAAAAGGAGTATTTAAATACAGCAATGATTAGTCTTAAATGAGTGGGCTGTTCTCTTAAGGTGAAATCACTTATATGCACACACATACACTGCCAATAAGCCTGAGAAGGGCCATTTGTTTTATACTGTGGGATGCATGCTGTGGCAGGTCAATGGCTGAATGGACTCGCTGCAGAGGGCTCAGATTTGAGACTCATTTAATCCAATTGGATCCTTGTTGAGACGAAACAGAGCAGTCTGTCAGTTATTGGCAGAAAAATGCCACTGGTCATATTCAAAATGTCCAGTTTGGATTGAAGGCTTCTGTCATTTTTAATTTGCAGCGAAAACCTTGTAAAACATCTACATATAATTTGAAACAAAACCCAGGAAGCTGTTTTGGTTTTAACTCAGGAGAAAGTTTTTTTTTTTTTGGAGATCACAGGTTTTTATTTGACACTGATATTCCATCTGGTAGTGAATGTGTAGCTTCAGGGATTGTTAATGATTTATCCAAGGTGGAAACCACAATGGAAGAGTATTGATAAAGAAACGCCAAGGGCAGTGGAGCCTCTTTGATGTTAGTCGCCTCTTTATTATGTAACTGACTGACGGCCAAAGACTGACACCCTCCCACCCACTTTTCCTACTGCTGTCAATTCATATGCTCAGTATTAATGTTGACTTAGATAGACTGTCTGTGTGTGTGTGTGACAGAATTACTCTGTGCTGGCAGGTAAACAGAAGTGGGAGTAGCTACTGGAAGTGAGGGTTTTAGACTTTACTTGAGTGCCATATAAATGCGTTCATTTTCAGTTCTTTATTCTTGTGTTCCATCTTTTCAGATGTAAATGTCCTTTTAAGGCACATTTCCGTCGTGGCTCTAGGGATGGCAATGTTAGTCAGTAGGCCTGTCCACCGCTTTAGTTCAGACACCTATTCAATTGATTGCCATGAAATTATGCAGACACATTCATTGTCCCCAGAGCGATGAATGTGTGTGATTTTGGAGATCCCCTGACTTTTCCTCTAGTGCCACCATGATGTTGAAATTTTTGTTTTTTAGTAAAATATATCAACAACTTTTGGATGGATTGCCATGCAGTTTTATACATACATTCATGTTCCTCAGAGGATGAATAATAAAAACTATTGTTTCCAAAGTTAAAAATGAATTTTCAAACTCAGTCACAAATATAATTGTCTTTATCTTAATTTCCTTTTTTCCTCTTTTCTTTTCTTCTTTCATTCCTTAATTTCTTCCTTGCTTCCTGCATGCTACCTTTCCTTCTTACCTCTTTTGTTTTGCTTCTTTCCTTCATTTCTCACTTTCATCAGCTGATTTTAATGAATAAAAATCCCCAAAACTGGAGATGCAAGCTTTTCATTTGACACCGAAACTGAACTCGACTCGTTACTTACGATGACTATTTTTATTTTTGTTACTTGAGTACATTTTACTACTAATAATTGTAATAACTATTACCGCAGTAAAATTGTGAATGAAGCACTTTTATTTGTATTTCTTTTCATTGTAGCTCTGCTGCATTTTGAGTATTTCTTCCTTCACTGTAGGTAACTCATGAGTGTTGCCATTAATTCATGACCAAAAACTCCTTACTCACCACATATGTATGTGCATGTGCTAGTGCTCATACGCATGTGTGCATGTCTGCTACAGTCTCAAGTTTAAATATTATGCAGTCCCGTTTGCTGGCTGAGGGGACAAAGTGACACCTGAGAGTGTTAGAGGGTTTGGGCTGAGTCCATGCTGTTACAGTAAGCCATTTGGCATCCGAGCGTCTCTGCTGCTACTCTCGCACAGCTGTGAATGGAGAGCAAAAACAGCAACAACAAAAAAAATCCACCTCTCAGATAAAACAATGCGACTGTGTCTACTACAACATGCCTCACAACTGCACTTTTACAACCTGTTTTGTACCTTTCAGGTCATTCAAGGTAGTTTTCTTTGTTCTTCCAGCCAGTAACAGCACAGGCACACCCATCCGTTAGGCTGTCCAGGTGTTACGGGAAAAAAACCCATTTCAGTCATGATTTAAGTGAAAATAAAATGCGTAGGGGGGATTGTGGTGCAGTCAGCTTAGAAAAATATTGTGGTTTGAATGTGCATGTCTACATGTGTCACAATGAGCTGGTCAATGAGTGCAGGTCAAGACAGTGTGTGTCTTTATAGGCTTGTGCACACACACAAATACATACATGCACACATTTTTGAGTGCATTTGACTATCTGTATGCTTTCCATATGGCTTTTATTGATCCGTGTCCCTGTTAAACCCCTCCTGCTCCCTCTCGTTCTCTCTCTCTGTGCGCTGATGGTGAAGGAATGATGGAATGCTGGAGGGTAAATCTCTGGTTTCCTGGAAGCTGCTCTGGCTTTATCAGAAGCGGCTGTGACAATACTCCAGATGATGGGCCAACCAAACGTCTTTCCTATAAGTGCCGATCAGCCAACAAAAAGCCTTCCTGGAAGAAATAATCAGCAAACCGGAGGCCCTTCCTGGAAGACCACTGTGGACTGCTCGTTGTAGGGCATATTCCTAACCCTTTAATATTCTTTCCACCTTCTACGCTTGACATCGTTGACATTGGCATGAGCTCAAAAATTAAATGAGATGCATGAAAAAAAAAGGAACTGTTAGTAACACTTAGATTTTAATCAGACCTCAAGAATGAGTCAAGCTGGCTCACTTTTAAAACTTTCTCTTGCTGTTGCTCAACTTGCTTCACATTTCCTCGTGTTGCGTTTAACAGACAGTAGGGCTACAAGGGGCAGTGCCCAAACTTTAGTGTGAACTCCAGACCGAGCTCAGTTGTTTGAGAGGGAGACGGGTGTTGTGCTTGGCCCGGGACGCTGTTGACAACTGTTGAGCTGGACACAGCAAGTCATTACCCGAAGAAATGAATCATGGTGGAAAGACTTTTTATGAGTGTGTGAGATTCACAAGAGGAGCGAAGGATACAGGCAAAATATTCCAGCCCCACTAACCAGGCAACTATGGGGAACATAAAATGAGTCATAGTGAGCTGAGCTGGCTTATTTAGACAATGTGTGTGTGTGTGTTTGTGTGTAAAACTGGATTATTCTGGTTGGATTTTGGGAAGAAGGCTCACTCATTTCTGTTTGTCTCTTGAACTACGTCACTTTTATCTATAATTGCCCACTCAGTCTTCTTCTCATAAACAAATAGTGTCACCCACCTACAATCACACACACACACACACATGCGTAAAATAGCAACTTTCGACACACACACATTTTTTCCTGTAAGTGTCATAGCAAAATGGAACTGGGTTTTTGAATCATTATAATTACCTGTACTGAGGTAAGCTGTAAAAACTGTTATTAAACATTGTATTCTCATTCCCATAGTCACTTCCACAGAGGCCTGCGGCTGGCTCATATCCAGATGTAGGTGTATGTGTGTGTGTGTATGTGAATGGTGTAATATATACTAACCTCCTCTACTTGGTGTGAAAACTGTCAACCATCCAGTTTCACATCACATTTCTGTTTTTAACGTGAACTTGATGCTCTTCCTGCATCATTTTGCTTTTTTTATATTCTGTTATCTTTAGGTGGAGTCCCCCATCTCTCTCTCTCTCTCTCACACACACCTCATTCGCTCTTTCTCATACACACTCTATCACCAGTCAAGCCGTAAAAAGTCAACTCAATTAAAGTGCCTAATTTCCTGGAAGCCAGGCTCAGACAGAACAGTAGGTATGCAGGGAATGGGAACTGTATGCGTGTGTGTGTGTGTGTGTGTGTGTGTGTGTGTGAGAGAGAGAGAGAGAGAGCGAGAGAGAGGAATATAGAAACTCACCTCCTGCTTAATTTTACCAACAGCAATTTACACACACACACACACACACTCTGCATCGGCTGCACACTAAAACCACAGACCGTCATAAATCTCCTCCACGTGGACCCTTTCACCTATTTGACCTCACACACACACACACACACACACACACACATACATATGTATATCTACACACACTCTCTAGAGGACACCATCCTCACTCAGCCCCTCAGACAGGATGTATAAAACCCCGCTGCATTCCTTTCCAGTTAGGTCCAGCCCAAAGTGAGCTTTCTACACAGTAACTGCTGTGTCAAAGTGTGTGTGTGTGTGTGTGTGTGTGAGAGAGATAGTGTTAACATAACTGAGTGCTTCTGGGAATCCCTTTGTTACTGTGTGTTGTGTACATCTGCAGGGCATGTCTGACATAACCGTGCCCCCATCCCTTCCTATATGTTCTCTGATGCCTATGGAATTTAACCACAATGCTCTAGCAGAGAAAACAAGAAGTGATGATTGCAGTCATTTTAACCCTATGATGAATGTGTTTCATCCTCACGGTCCGGCTCTTTAAAAACCCTCCCAACTGAATAAACACTTTTTTGTTTGACTAGGAAATCCCATTTGTCAGTTAACAACCTGGTTGTGGGGCCGGGCATTGCTGGAATACAGACTGCCTTACAATACATTACGGTAAGTTAGAGCTTCAGTCATATCCAGTCAATATTGACTCTAAAGTAAAGAGAGATAAAAGAGAAAGAGGCAAGGAAACAAACAGTGAAGTATCACACTGGGCAAATGCATTGACTTTTGTAAAAATAGTGCTCTTTAATATAAATTATTGAAATATTTTAGAAATATAAATATGTGCAACGTTCCTTTTCATTTATTTTTTTTTTGTAATGCTTTGTCATTTCAGGTATTACAGCTTGTATTTTTGCCAGACTAGTGGCCAGCCTTTTTGCGAGAGAGTCTTTATAAAAGACAAATGATTCACATACATGTGTGGTCCACTGGTGCAACACATGTAAGAAAAAAAAAAACTTGGTGTTGATGTGAGAAAATAAGATTGAGATTTGACAAAAAAAAATGTGTATCACTATGGTATACTTCAGTGCTCTTGTCTCAAGTGGCCACATGAGATCACAACATTTTTATGATGTGAAAAGGCTACCACTCCAATATGGATCACAGTAAGTATGAGCACTGGTCAAACACAGACAAAAACGATTTTGATCAAATCCGAGTCTTTTACAAAAGCCTTTTTTTTTAAGAATCACTTTAAGGAAGTCTTGTGTTCCCTTGACATTCAGACAGACAACCCCAACTGTCCGCTCCGGCTTCAGAGGTAACGATGGAGAGTAGATGAGGCGAGAAACCTTTCTGAAGTTACAGGGATTAAACCGTCCACATGACAGTTCATTTCCTCTCTTATCGCCTTCATGAATGGCGACGTGAGAAAACCAGGAGGGAGAAAGCAGACAGACACTCACGCAAAACACACCAAGATAAAAAAGAAATAAGTTCGAGATGATAATGTAAAGAAGAAATCACTGCGAGAGGGTCTAAAAAGACAGAATTAAGAGTCGGGCAAAACTTTCTTTTTCACATGGGGCTTCTTAGCAAACCTGGCTTTATATTTACAGGAGCAGCGTCCTGCTGAGTCTATCATTTCCACTAAGGCTGGAACATCAATCACGTCAATGTTTTTGTTTAGCTGTATACCAGTATGTCTCCTCCCCCTTAGCCCCCTCCCCAGTTCTCTGTCCTCTTCAATTTCCTTTTCCTAATTCCATTTCCCGCTCCTCTTTCTCCTTCGTTCAATCCTTCTTCCCACCCTCTCCACCCTCCGCCGATCTCCAGGATCATCATCGTCATTCCCCAAGGAGCTTTACAGTGTCGCTGACATTTTTTCCAGACAGTCTGGATAAAAATAAGTTCTGCTGTTTTGTTTGGTCCTGTGCCAAGGCTTTTGTCTCAGTAACAAGCTTTTGTCTCGGCAACAGCAGCCTGTTTTATGTCAATGTCAAAGCGCACATGTAACTCCGAAACAAAAAGGTGGGGGGGCAGGGAATAGGTAATGGAGGAGAACCAGAATAACAAACAGGAGAAGGAGAAGATGCTTTGTAATGCTTTTTTTTCCTCCTCTTGTTCCCACGCTAACAAAATATGGGTCTGTACCTGTGTGTGTGTATGCATGTGGAGCTAGTGTGCATGACCCACCCCCCCATTCCCCTCTATGAGGCAACATTTGCGGGAAGCAGCAATGGAAATGTGTGCGCCACCACAACACACAAATACGCACACACACTCAGACAAACAAATACTGTATGTTCTCTGTGTTGGGCCCCTCGTTTGGACTTTGCCATTTCTTTGTGACTCCTCCTTCATTCACCCCCTCTAAACCTTTCTGTTCTTTGCCTTCTTTCTTTCTGTCCAGTGATCCAAAGTGTTGTAAATGTCAGGCTGGGAGAGGGGAGGTTTCTTCAAAAGCACATTACCCACAGGGATCACCGTGTGGTGTATTGATCATGTCGTCGCTGTCACCGTTAATATCAACCAACCAATCAGGTTAATCTTCTGCGAGGCTCTGCTCTGCGTCTGAGTCAGTCATAGGAAATGCTGACCTTTGACCTCTGGCTTCATCTGCCACTCACACTAGTGGTCAGTTTTTGCAAGGCAGGACGGACAAAGTAATCGTTGGTTACCCAAATCACACTCCTCATCCCAGACCCCAGGTCGGTGGGAGATTGTAGGTAGATGGTGTCCGTCAGTGTTGCAACAGATCTGGGATCAGCTGATTCTGGTCACCATGAAAAACTGACCTCGTACTGACCTCACATTGGCATTTAAGGCTAACTCTGGTCAGTATCTGATGGCGCGCATATTCACGTATGCGCTGAGAAATGGTCTGCGCTGTCCTCCGGGCACCTGGTCCACGAAGTGGAACCTCTGCAGTTCCTATCAGTCATATAGGAGCGTCGTACTCCTCCAGGAAGTCTCTAAGTGTGTGCGGGAGCTGCTCGGCTCGCTCAGACCCCCCCAGGCCTTGGTTGTTCAAGGTCCTCCTGCACATGTGCTGCAGGGACGAGAGAGATGTTGCGAGGGGCCGGCGCAACTCCAAGGGAATTCTCTCCCCACCTGTGTGGATCAGATATATGCTGTGCCCCTTCATTTCTCCCTCGCCAGAATTGCCCCCACATGCCCCTTCTCTGCTCCTCCCAGCATCCGGCCCTTTCCCCATGTAGTGCGCTATGAGTTTCAGCACGCAATCAAACTGCGGGGGCTCTAGGGTGTTTTGGGGGTCTGGCTGTAAGAAGAAGCCGCCTCCCTCGCTGTGGATGCGCAGGTTCTTGGTTCCACGAGCCGTCTGGACAGAGAGGGTGAAGAAGTGGTGGTGGTCCGAGGAGTCGCGGATCAGGAAGGTGCCGGGCGGTTCAGAGCGCAGCAGGGAGCTGGCCTCCCGGCCCCCCACAGCCCCCCAGTAAAACCCACTCTCCTTTAGCTTACGCAATGCAAGCATCACCTGAAACAGGCAGAAAACCCCGTATTATTATGTGTTATCAGCCAGGGAGAATTTTTAGACTTAATACACTCAGCTGTAATACACTCAGGTGTGACTGACCTGCTGGTAGTGTGCATGCGAGCTGAAGGGCTTGTAGTGATGCGGGGTAAAGTTCGACCCCTGAACCCTGCCCTCTGGAGGGGTCACGCTGCTCATGGCGAAGGGGTTGTGTCCGCTGAAGGTTACCATGGCACCATGGCCCCCTGCCTCTGCCCGCTGGTCGAGAGGCAGGGGGCCCAGAACAGGAGCGTGGAGGTGGACAGGTGGGAAGGAGTTTGGGGCAGAGGGAGAGGAAAGAGAGGGGGAATGGGGTGAGGGTGGCGGGGTCACACACCGGGTCCAGGGCCCCGGGGCAGAGGAGTCTGATGCATCCAGAGAGGGGCTGGGAGAGTGCACCTAAACACAGCTGGAGAGGAGAAGGGATGAGTACAGATTAGATCCATCTATATATAGACTGATGCACACAGTACAGGCAACACAGTCTCCTTTAAAACTTAGTCATCCATAAACATGGACATAAATAAAGGACCACTTTGTCACACTGGAGCTCTCGGTTTACCCCCATAAAATGCAGTTATGGAGACTGTGACAAATGCATAAGGCAAGACTGGGCAGCACCAGGCAGGTTATATTTAGTTTAAATGAATCCTCGCGTACTCGCGCTGAGCCTGCTGCTGCAGCTGCACCGTGCAGCCAGACAGCAACTGGATCCTGATTGCTTTCAATTGTCTTCGATCGGGCGTACCGCAACAAGGGATTTCAGAAACGGGGTCACTGTGAAAGAGTCCGGCGCGCTTTTTTCTCCCCCTCTTTCACTAAATAAACCCCTTATTCTCCCTGCTCGGTCCAGCGCCACAGAGGCCCCACTCTCCGGTTTCAATGTGACTAAAAAAAGGGTGTCCCGTCTGGATAGGTTTGCTCTGATCCCCATGTAGGCTGGGGGAATTAAGGTCGGCTTCACCGGACAGTGCGGGACGGCGGTTGAAGCAGGAGGCGCCATAACGGTTCAGAACCGCTGGTATAGAAGTCGGTCCACTATTCACAACACTGCGAAACAACCCAAAAATTACACTTGCATCCCGCTCGGCTGCACTGCACCAAGAGCCAAACATCTAAACAACAGCTGCTGTGCTTTAAATGCACTGTAACCCCTGTGTTTTCTGTCATTTTATCTACTTGAATGCTCTCTTTAAATATCTTTTCACAGTCTTTTAACTTACCTTGCGGATATGTTCAGCCCCGCACCGCAGCCGCTCGTCGCCAAGGGAAACGATATGCAAACTACCCGAGAGTAGTGCTAGATGAATTATTAACTCAGGCATTAAAATCCAAAAAGAAAGTATCCAGAAAAGTGTGTGGGTTTCTTTCCTGAGCGGAGGAATGTGGCGGCGGCGATATAGCCGGAGAGATCCCGGCCGTGTGTGGAGGAAGGTTACTGGAGGTTGTTTCCAGTGAGTAAAGCCGATGTTCGTAAGGCTCCGCCTCCTCCGTTCAGAGGTTCTTCCAGTAAACACACGCACGCTCGCGCACACACACACACACACACACACACACACACGCACGCACGCAAAGAACAGACGCTCGCGCTCTCCCTTGGCAGATTTCCAAGAAATAATCAGCATGACCTTTGCTGGGCTGTTTCCTGGTACTGGTGGGTTCCCTTCTTGACAAGGTGAACTAGTTAAAAGCTCCACATATGGAACAATATAAAATTATAATCTGTTAAATTATTATATGAATGTTACAGATTTTATTGGCAGATATAGATTAGGAAGTTTAAATATTGTGCAGTATCCATATAGCCTGTACTGTATAATATAATGATGACTAACAAGTCACTATATACTATGCTATTTGCTACTATATGCACTACATATCTTTACACACAAAGGTTCAAGGTAGAATATTTGATAATCTGACTAAAACTAGAAATACCACAATGTAAAAATACTCAGTTGAAAGTAAAATTCCTGCATTCAAAATTGTACTTAAGTACAGAAGTAATATGAGTAAAATGCACATTTGTATCAGAAGTAAAAGTACACATTCGGCTTTATGATAGTTATATAATATATATAAAATGTAGTTATTAGTACTGATGCATTAATGTGTAAGCAGCAATTTCATGTTGTAGCTGGTTAAAGTGGAGCTACAGTAATTTTAACTGCTTTATATACTGTTCGTTTGTTTAACAATACACCATATTTTATAAGGGGATCATATGTTTTGTATGTCAAATAAATATAGTGCATTAAAAATTTCAATATTTCCCTCAGAAATGTACCTATAAATTGTACTTAAGTGCAGTACTTGTTGCTAAGTAAATGTTACTTTCTACCACAATAATGTCTGTTGTAATGTATATAATGTACTGTATGTAGCTTTTGAATAGCATATTCTTTAATTACTTAACTTTCTCCCACTGAGGATCATAAATAAATAAAGCCTTACCTTAAGTTAAATTTCAGTTCAGACTACATCAGAAGTACATTCCTTTAATTTTCTTTTCACTTCCTTTGTTCACAACATGAAAGATCATTAACATTTGAGCTACTACAAGCTGGCTAATGTTTAAAGATAAGGTCTCTCGGGCCCTCATGCCGTGTCAGGAAGCATCTGACTTACTGTAAGTGCTCTTGAGCAACAATCAGCTACACCGCTTTGCTGATCCTAACTGGAAATACTCTGTTACAAGCATATGTTCTGCATTCAAAGTCTTACTTAATTAAAGATATGTATGTATTATCTGTCAGTGTTGTACATTGAATAGTTTGATTATTATTTATGTGTAAGCAGCATTTTAATGTTATATCTGGTCAGGTGAGCTGTTATTTAGTGCTTATAGTTATTGGGTTGAGGTTATTATTAAGTACTTTATATACTGTTGGGTAGTTTAATATACAGCATTCAACACAATTCATTTTATATGCCCAATACAGGTTTTTAAAATTGAATCTGTAGAGTAACTTTAGCTGTCAAATACTTTAAATGTAGTGCAGGAAAAAGTACAATATTTGCCCTCTAAAATGTAGTGGAGTAAAAGTATAAAGTAGCAGAAAATGGAAATACTCAAGTAAAGCACAAGTACCTCAGAATTGTACTTTCAACTCTCTACTTTCTCACACATTCCTGCTGTCTGTCAAAGAGGAAGGTACCATAAAAGTAAAGAAAGATGGTTTTATTTTCTGTGTCTGGGCATCAATAAAATAATAAACTATAATACCAACATAAAGACTATAATAACAACATTAATACTAGTAATTCATGCTCATCCCATGCTACTACTACTACTACTACTATTACCCTACAAATAATGTCATAACAGTATCATGAGCAGCATCAACTGAGTGTAGCATATTTAAAGTCCTCTCTCCGCTAAGGAGTCTCATTCCAATCAGAGGAAACCACCTGTTGGCTGGAACAAACACCTGTATACACTACACACTCTGTGTCACATGACTGAAAACCTGTGGTTACTCCTTCAATGGATAATATGGAGGGCAAAGATAGATAAAGCAAGTATTTCAGAAATGCATTTGGAAGCCATGACTATATAAATCTGGGGAACATGCAGGGCTGTTGCTCACTCTATGCTGTGTACAAATATTCTGATTTTTAGGGTCGTTCCAGGGTAAATTTGACTAATATGACATTACAAACTGAAGTTATAGCCTAAGGTAGTTTTCAGTTTGACCACTAGAGGACAATTAAAGGCATTTAAATCATCCTCAAAACATAAACAGATACACACACAACCAGTAATATATTATTTATCTGATTTATATTTGTTGCTGCAGGTAAAAAATAAAATAATTAATATGTTGCTAAGTGCAGTCCAAGCTATCACTTTCTATCACCCAGTACAGTGTGTCTGTGAACTCGTCCTGTCTCGATAAAGTTTATTCAAAGTCTCTCTGCTGCAGCAATGGCGGCTCCCATGTCCTGGAGGAGGCTGGTGTACTCCGTGTATACACCGGCCATCGCCGGGGTTTTTACCCGAATATCTGACCGACTCTTCCGTGCACGGGATAGAAGAGGAGGGTAAGGGACGCGGTTCATCCACGGAGACAAAAACATGACGATAAAATTACGTTTTTTTTCCCTGTCGCAGCACTCTTCAACCACGAAGCAAGAGCTGAAGATGCCTTGCTAATGTTGTCATTATTTTATTCACGCCCATATGTTGGTCTTGTTTACAACACGCCAGTCCTCGGTATTTTAACGCTTTCAGCCGCCAACTTGTAGGGTTTTTTTTGCGTTAAATTAACGCGTTTCTTCCTCCTGAAGCTGTCAGGTTAGCAAACTAGTTGCTAACCTTCAGAGAAAGTAAAGGTTTCCATAACTGAGGGGTTGTACGTGACGTTCTTCTTGACGTTTGTTATGCAAGTAATTTTCACAAAGGCTGAAACCTGACACCCTCTGTTACTGCTGCCCCATCATGTGACCCGCTTACACAGGCGATATTAGCACACCTGCGGCTAAATAACAGGAACTTGGGCCTATTCAGATTAGCAGGTGGGGTGACCGCTTTGTGTAAAACACCTTTGTCCCCCATGAAACGAGATCGGGTGCTAGTCATTTCTTCACAGCAGTCGTTTTGACTTTTCATAGCAGAATAAACACAGGTGTAACTGATAGCATTAATGATGGCTTTGTCCCATTCAAGTTTCCCAGTATGCCATGGCAGTGAGCCAACATGCATAATAATAATAATATCCTTGGTCTATTGAGAACCAACACTGTTTCAGTCACCAAAATCTAACAACACTGAAGAGTCTGAGGCTGTTTGTGGCTTATTTGGCAAAACCTGAGGTAACACTGGTGTGAAGTGAAGTTCCTGGGTCATGTCTCTGTTTTATGAAAAGGAGTTTGGGCATGGAGCCTGAAATAAGAATCTGTTATCTGCATATCTTTCTTTTCTTTTCTCATACTGTAATCGTCTTGCATCATCTCCAGCACTTAGGCAAAGTTACAAAATGTGTGTAACCTGTTAATAGTGTTGACAAGTAGGATTTAATATTAGCATCATAGTCATTTTAAAGACGTATTTATGTCACTAATATCATGGTATGGTACAGTATATGGCCAAAAGTATGTGGACACATAATTTTATGTACTTCTGGTGTGGGGCTGTTTTTCATGGTTTAGGTCCATTAATTCTAATTAGGAAAAATCTTAATGCTACAGCATTTTTTGACAGTATTTCCTGTTTCAACATGACAGTGCCACCAAAGCCAGGCCCATAAAGAAATGTGTTTTGTGGAAGAACTTGACTGGCCTGCACAGATCTCTAACCTCAACCCCATCCAACACCTGTAGGATGAACTGGAACATTGTCCACAACTGTGCCCGACCTCTCTGATGCTCTTGTAGCTGAATGGGAGAAGGTCTCTGCAATCAGGCTCCGACATCTTGTGAAGCACCTTCCCAGAAGAGATGAAACTGTTACAGAAGCAGATTAAAGCCCATTACATGTTAAGCAATCACATATGGGTGTAATGTTTGGGTGTCCACATACTTTTGGCCATGTAGTGTCTATGCTTGTCTTACTTTTCATCATCAAAGCAAAATATGTTTGTAGCATTTATAATATGATTGTCCTAATATTGAATTACTGCTTGCATCTACATCTTAAAAACTATAAAACAAGATAACGACTGAGAGGAATGAGGATGTAAAGTTTTTTTAAGGATGCAAGGAGATCACATGAGTTCCCAGTTGGGGAATGTTTTTATTCTGAGGAAGACAGGCAGCCTTTATTTTCTATCACATGCTTCACATCAGGAGGAATGTGGTGCAGTCACATACGAAAGGAAACCACTCCTCTATTCATTGCACTTACTAGCTTGAGGCTCGCATTATTAAATTAGCCCCTAACATCATTAAATTTAAGGACGTTAACTTCATCTCAGCTACAATCATGAAGTCACTACACTGCTAAAGTAATCTCTATTAAAATGGCATCTAAAGAGACCATATTACAATATGTTGAGTGTGTATTCCTTCTGTCTCCACCATTTTTGGGGATTAACAAATCTACTTTGACTTTGCTTTATGGAGGCTTTTATTTTACCTTAGCTTGAGGTAATAGTCGGTTAAATATTGCTGGAACAGTGGTCACATCATTTCAAAGTGTGTTGTCTTTATCTTTTACCACTTACATGAAATTATAAAGGTTGTAAAGATGCACTGCAGATAATAGCCTATATGGACATTAGGAAGTTCTCTTTCATGTTAACAGTTAATAATATACTTGTTTATGATTGGACTCAAATCTCAAACAACGGGGAAGTCCCCCTCTCTGTGTTTACTCTAAGTCAGCACAGTGGCTTTGGAAAGAAGCCCTGAGCTGTGTTTTCTGTTCTAATGTGACTATTGTTTCCTCCGACTTCTTGTAGACTGTTTTTGTGGGTCAACTCCAAACCAAAGTGTAAACCATGGGAATGTGTGTGTATGTGACGAAATTTGGTTGTAATGAATATGAAGGAATTTAGTAGAATGACTTCTGACAATGAGCCTCTGAGGGCCACAGACATGTCTGAGGTTAACACTCCACCCTGTCTTTATTTAATGTGGCTGCGTTGTGAGACCAAATTGTGAGTGTATGGCAGAGACAAAAGGGCTGTGGTTTGTTGGGGTGAGTACAGGACACTGAGAAAGAAAAACCAGACGCTGTTAAATCTTCTCATGGATCTGTGACCTTGAAGATTAAATGCAGCAATTAATCGATTAATCAATCAACAGAGAATTATTAGTCCGTTTTTAAGCAAAAATGCCCACAATCATCTCAGACTGTCATGTCATGTGTTCGAAGCTGGTTCACTTTGGCTGAAGATTTAGGTGCAGTGGTGTGTTCATGTACTGTGGGGAAGCTCCGACGTCTGACTCTTGAGTTGACTGGCAGCTGCAAGACAGTACAAAAACATGTTACTTAAGAAACTGTCATTTGCAAATTAGAAGCATGATACATCCATAGAGACGTGTCTCATTTTCCACTGTAGAGGCCTGCAATTTCTTCTGAATTCATTGTTCTGGAAAATTTTCAATAAGCCCACACTTTAAACTGAATTTCCATGCAGACTTTTAAAGGGAAGAAATAATATAGAAATAGTAAAAACATCTGTTTGGGAGGAAATAAATCTGTTTGATCTAAACCTTGGCATATAATCTCACACCTTATCTGTCTTGACTTTGTTTTACCTGGTAAAATAGTATCTTAAATCCTGGGATAGAATTAATGAGGAAAAAGATAGATAGATACTTTATTGATCCCCCAAGGGGGGGGAAATTTCTTAGTTACAGCAGCCAATACAAAAAAACAATATAAATTAAAGAGTGAAAAAAACTGTACACGAAGTAACATACAATGTGCAACATAAAGACAGTGCCAAAGAGAACTGGCAGTGCAAATACTATGACAGAGTGCAAATACAAAAACACAGTGTAACACAAGACACCTGTAGTCCAGTTGAGGTAGGTAGATTTGGCCTGGATGTTACAGCGAGGCATTAAACAGTCTAACAGCTGCAGGCAGGAAGGATCTCCTGTAGTGCTCCTTGAAACTCCGCAGGTTGATCAGCCTGGAGCTGAAGGTGCTCTGCAAGTCCACCACCATGTTGTGGAGTGGGTGAGAGACATATAAAAAGCTGGTGACAAAAGCCAGAGAGAGTCTGTGTATTAATTTATATTTTTTTTACGACAACAGTATATATCATACCATTATGATATGGTAGATGTATGGAAAATTACATGTAAAATAATCAGATTGATGAGGTTCATTGATGAGGTTCATTCTTCACTGCTTGGAAACAGCAGTTGACACAACAATCTCACCACAAGGTCCGTCTGCTGAGGAAGGTTGTGTGATCGAAAGCTCCAGAACAGCTACTAAATGGACCTTGTGGTGAGGTTGTTGTGTCAACTGCTGTTTCCAAGGTGAAGAATGAACTTTGGATGAGAAATCCTTAAAGGGCTCAGAAAACTGAACAACTGTGCAAACTTTACTTGCTAAGGAAGATTGTGTGATATGATCGAAAGCTCCAGAGCAGCTACTAAATGGACCTTGTGGTGAGATTGTTGTGTCAACCAATCAAATTGATTGTGTTCCACTGTTATGAATAATATAAGACGAAACTCTTCACACACGTAAAACAAAAACTAAACTAATTTTGTTAGTTTTTAACAGCACTTTGCTTCGAGTAACTAATTTGGACCACAGACGGTTGTAAAATGATAACAAGCGTTCACAATACATTTACACTGAAAGTCAATATATGATGACATCAGATTATCACCCAGCGCTCGCCAGTTATTCCAGTGTCTTGTTATGTTCTAAAAATGCAGATATACTGGAACATGAGTAAAAATTGTTGCTTAATTTTTCAGCTGAACCAACACAAAAACAGTTTCCATGTTTCCTCCAGGTCCTCTGTGCTGCTGCTGGCCCCCCTCCTGGCTGAAGCCGACCCGGCCCCCCGACGTGTCTCCAGGCCCACGGGGTCAGCCGGAGCTCAGGGCACAGATGGCCTCTGCGCCAACTTCCGATGGATGGCAGAGCATGTTCCTGCCTTCCGGGTGCCAGGAACCCACATCCACATCCTCACCTCACCCGACCAGTTCTACCAGGCCATGAAGGTCGGTGTCACAGTGAAAACAAACTGTTTGGTTCGGCTACAATGGAATGATTCAAAAACGAAGGCGTGCATTATGGCCATTGGATAACAAATGAGCAGAGAAAGTACTTGGTATTTGAGGAAGTATTATTTTCCCAGCAGACTGTGATTGTTTTGAGTTGGCACTGTCGCACACTGCAGCTGACAGGAGTAATTGTTCAGCTCTAAAGTGACTTGTCTCTTCAACATATCTATGTTACAACTAACCTGCTTAAAAACTTAATAGAATTTATTTTTAAAACGATCATACAAGTACATCACCCTGCACATTTCATTCATCTGTGAATCATTCAGTAAAAAGAGGAGAAAAAAATCACACTTTAAATTAAAACTCTGGTAGAGTTACAAACTGGATGTTTTATTGTTGGTTTTCTTTACGTAGTCCCACACCTGCTGAGTGTCACCACGTTGGAATCCTTTTATGTTCTCTCTAACTTGAGCCTATTCAGACGCTCCAGCAACAAAGAAACAGGAATTTGCTGCTATTTCTGTTTTGCTGTTGTGGCAGCCAGGCAGGAGCTTCCCTCAAACAAAGCCATTGTTTAGCTTTAGACATTAAGCCTTTTCATATGTACAAGAAAGGAGCTCCTTAATGCTAATTTTGGAAGAATAGGTGTTTGATTTTGTGAACCCAGATATACATTACATCCCTGTATATAATGAGTCATGATGTGTGTTTATATAAAATGTGATTGTTTTTTTTAAAATTTTGGGTAAATTCCTGTTTCAAAGGTATATATGTGTGTGTGTTTGTGTGTGTGTGAATGGGTGTGAAAAGGGCATTTGTTTTCTTTTTTATTGACACTTCCTCATAACATTGGGAGCTGGGAAGGCCCTATCTGAATGGCATTGTATTGTTGTATTTATAGATCACTTTCGACACGCATGCACACACGCGCTCTATTTTTTCCTGTTCGTCACCTGTCGCCAGGCTGTTTGTCGTTGTATCATGATGCCTTGTGTACGCAGAGCCACCAAAAACATTTGTAGCACCCTAAGCAAAATGAAAATAAAGTTAATTCCTGTGATTAATTTCCTTTGTATGAAAGGTATTTAACTGTGGTGGAATCTAACTAAGTATATTTACTCAAGTAATGTATTTAAGTACAATGTTGATGTACTTGTACTTGAGTATTTCCATTTTAGTCTACTTTATACTTCTATTTCATACTTTGCAGATTTAAATTATGAATACAAAATATAATCAACAAATAAAATATGATTTATTATTATAGGTTAAAATACCCAGCAGTATATAAAGTAATTAAAATGAACCCCACCTGTACCAGCTGCAACATTAAAGTGATGAACATTAACATTAATGCATCAATAATTATAATTCAGTGATGTAATATGTATGATTCAGAAATGGGCCATTCTGCATAATGAGTACTTTTGGTACTTTGGTATTTAAGTATATTTTGATGGTAATACTTTTGTACTTTTACTTAAGTAAGATTTTGAATGCATGACTTTTACTTAGGACAGAGTATTTCTACACTGTAGTATTGCTACTTTTACTGAAGTAAAAGATCAGTACTTCTTCCACCACAGGTATTAAAACTGCACAAAAAACAGGATGAAGTATAATTTAAAAAATGCAACAGCACCTCAGATTTTGTTGCTGTCTGGTGAAAAACTAGATTTCTAATTTTGAGGATTTTCATGCTTTCCAAAAATGTGAAGGATGTCGTTTGAGATTTCTGCCTTCACTTCAATACAATGGAGATGAATGGAATTTCACTGAGCAATGACATTTAATTCAATATGTCTTTCTAGAAACTAGATCTGAAGCAATTAGTCGATTGCCAGGAAATGAATCGGCAACTAACAACTTTAAGTCAATTTCAAGTGAAAATACCAAACATTACCCAGTTCCAGCTTTTCATTTGTGGTGTTTTGCTGCTCATATCACTGTAAACTGATATGAAATTCTTAGTGTAAAAAGAATACAAAATCTGAAGATGTTGCTTTTCACTAGATTCTGCCATTTTATAGTCCAAACAATTAATCTAGAAACTAGAAACAACATCCTGGTTACTCTTGATAATTCACAGACCTCCCTGGTAACAGTTTTCATTGGAAATACTTTCTGGTGGCCACATGAATCTGGTTAGTTTGCTTGTGTGCATGTGACTGGCAGGAAATGTACCCTCATTGAGCATTTCTTAGAATGAGATATTTGTCACACATTAATTTACTGTTGTTTGTTTGTTTCACTTCAGACACGCATCAAGACTGCAAAGAGGCGAGTCGTGATGGCCTCGTTGTATCTGGGAACAGGTCAGCTGGAGCAGGAGCTGGTGAGAAAAGTGGGCGTGTGTGTGAGTGAAGCAAAACTTGGGAGAATTTTACGTCTTTTGGTTTTGGGCAGGTGAGAACAATGCCATCCAAACACAGGCACGTGCCAAATAACTGGTCAGAGATGCCAGAAAATGTGAGTCAGAGTCATCTTCCAAGAGAACCGCGGTGTGGTTTGTTCAGAATGAAAATGTACTCCAGGCCAAGTACAAGGAATAACCCCAAAATGCAAGGGTTTATGGGAATAAGGAGACCAGTGTTGGCATGTGATAGCCTGCTGTTCTTCATGCTTGGAAAGCCTAGCATAACAGCATTAACCCAAAGCAAACCACAGTCTGGACTGATGCTCATATTCAGCTGTTTTTCATGTTTTTTTGTAAGTGGCTCGAGCAGCAGAGAGGGTGAATTGCAGAAAAAGGCACAGACAAGTCAAACATGCTTAATTACGGTTAAAAGCATTTAAATCAGCTGTGATGGCTGCCAAACTCTGTAACCTCACAGGATGATGGATTACTAGAAATGTTGAGTTAATAAGGTGCAGTGAGTCCATATGATTTATTTTCAAGCTCAGGTTTGCTTGTAATTGGACACAGTGAACTGAACTGAATTCAGTACAAACATGTGAGTACGGTCTGCGGTTTGGACTGAAGAAGGCAAACTGCAGGTGTGATGTCACCTTAAGGCCTGGATCTGCTAACACAACCCCGATCCCAGGCTCAACACAAAAGGTACTGATACCGACAGTCACACCTGTACAGTGTATTTACTTAAGTGCAGGTGCAGGCAGTGAGAACAATCTGAAATTTTAAAGCAAAGCACACCATATGTATTTCAAAGTGCTTTGTATAAGTGAGCTTATACTGCAAGTTGTATAAAGCCTTTTGTGGCTCTAGGCGCAGCTACGCAAAATCTGATAAATTGCCTCAAGTGATGTCATTTGAGCCAGTGTCGGTTGGGGCTGAAGACTAAAAGTTTGAAAATGAAAAAGATCAGTAGAAGGAAGTGAGGTTACCAGACCTCTGTAGCCCGCTCCCCATCTCTGATTGAGGCTAGCAGCTCGAGGCTACATTAGCATAACAAACCCAGATTCCCGACCAAAGTGTCTTGGTTCGAGTTGCATTGTAAGTAATGTAGGCGCCAGGTTTTGACGAGGAAGAAGAATGCGTGGAATAAAAAAATATCTCTGGTTCTGCTGCATCGAGTTTGATCCTTTTTTTCTGTCCATCGTGAGTCCCACGGTGTTATACAAGTGCAATGCTAAATTAGTGGAGTACTTTGTAAAGAAATGAATAAGAAATACATTCAAAACACTCACTCTAAACCTGAGCAACTCGTCTTTTCTTCTCACTCTTACCTAGCGCACTTAGCTCTGCATGTTTAGTAGAGTAGTGTAGTATTGTGCTTGAGACTGTATTCCTGGAGAACATCAGCTTCCTCCTTGCAGACAAAACAGGAAGCAGTCACATTTAAACTCCATAAAAACATAATCAGATGTCCACCTTTCTTTAAAACTGCCTGTCCTCCAGGTCAGTCTTTCCTGTCTGCTGTAAATCAGAGTGCTGTTGGTTGGTAGCTAAAATGTTAATGCATTTCGCAGTTAGGCGCAGCTTGTTAAATATTAAATGTGAAATAACCAATTTTAATGCTCCAATTAAATGACTGTCAAATAAAAGACTGGGGAAAAATTAGAAATGGGGAAAAAATAAAAATTAATTTGCTGGCTGGATGTAACAATAAATTCTAAACATGTGGCGGGACTAATGAAAGTGCCTTGCAGGCCGGATCTGGTCCCTGGGCCAGTAGTTTGAGACTCATAGTCTAAATGCTCAAGATTTAGTTCAAAGCAATAGAGAACAAACCTTTTTCCCCGGACTTGTAGGTGGTAAGAGTTTGGGCGAATGTATTATCTGCGTCTTTGCTTCAGTGTCCCTCAGAGCTCCAACTCATGATCACATTTCTCTCCAGCAGAGCTGTAAGCGTTGGTGGTGCCGACGTCCCCAAAGAGCTCTCTACCGGAAAGAAGAAATGTTTTACTGGCATGTAAACAGGCACTCTGGAGTGACGTATAATTAATGCATTTGGGCACCAGATGCACAATTTATCCAAAGTAAATAAACACATTGGTTTGATATCAGGTGGGGAAAACATGCCAAGCTCGCCACAAATCAAGACTCCACACTCGCTTTGTGCACAAAGGAGTTAGTCATGCTTTTCCCCCAGTCAGTAAACAGATAATAAAAGGCTGCCGGTGTTTGATAAATGTTGTCTGCTGCCAATTAGTCAATAATCATTCATCTATTACTTTGTTTTGCGGCTCCACCTTGGAACATTCACAAATACACATCCAGTAGGACAGAACATAAAAAAAGACAAGGATACTAAGATGAGTGTTGTGCTGTTCCACTTTGTGTGGTCTTAGCTGAAACCACTGTGGTCTATAGACTAAAGCCAGCTTTTATTTGACATTTAGAGTCCAGTGCACCTTATTTTAAGCCTGAAAACTTAGCTACCCAACTCTGAGTCTTTCAAAAAACAAACACATGTCACCTGCTGACAAAAAAATAGTAATACAAACCTCAGTTTGTGGTTTGCTGAACAATGGCATGAAGTAACAGTGTGATTACAGACAACAGGAAACCCTTTTTGTCACTAGACTTTCTAAGTAAAATGTCCATGACAGACGTTTTCTGCTGGAGTGAAAAAAGCTGAGCAGCTTGTTGCCGATGTTCTTTGTTGATTATTCGTTTAGTTTACAAAATGAGATAATAGTTGTATAAAGCCTTTTGTGGCTCCAGAGGGAACTGCCTCAAGTGATGTCACTTGAGTCAGTGTCGGTTGATGCTGAAAGGCTACAAGTTAGAAAGTGAAAAATAATCTTTATTTGTGGAGTAAGAAAGAAGTGAGCTGACCAGGCCTCTGTAGCCTGCTCCTCATCTCTGCTTGAGGCTCGCAGCTTGAGTTGCAGTGAGGGTAATGTAGGTAATATGAGTAATAAGAATGCGTGCAATAAAAAAGACGATATCTCTGGTTCTTGTTCATCGATTTTGACCCTCCTGTCCATCGTGAGTCCAACAATGTGAAATCGGTGTATTAATGTTTTGATGTTTGTCTTTGTTTTTAAGGTGGACTGTATGGAAGAAGCTCTACAGCGCTCACAGGAAAACAGTCATGCTCCTGACCTAAAAGTCTCCATACTGCTGGACTACACTCGCGGCTCACGAGGTTGTTGGCATTGTCCATGACATCGCTTTGTTGCTGGTTAGCACTGAGCACCACACTCATCCTGTTGATTATGTTTTACGTGCAGGGCAGATTAACTCGAGGACCATGCTGCTGCCGTTGTTGCAGCGCTTCACCTCTCAGATGCGGGTGTCTCTGTACCACACTCCAGACCTGAGGGGGCTGCTGCGGCTGCTGGTCCCTCAGCGCTTCAACGAGACCATCGGAGTCCAGCACATCAAAGTCTACCTGTTTGACGACAGCATTATCATCAGCGGGTATGTTGATTCCTAGACAAGGTTTATTCTGGCTGTTTCTGCTTTATGTCAGTGTGTTTGTTTAACTGAAGTCCTGTCTGTTTTAAACCCTTTGAAAATGGAGGCTGCTGTTTGCATAATCCTGTTTAAATTGATCTAAATAAATAAAAACCATAATAGCTAGAGCATTCATTGTTTTTGCAGCTGAAAGCTAAGGCTTGTGTCTTTTGCGTTATCATGTTGAACGCTCGTGTTGCAAGTTGATGATGTCATTATGTTACATTACGTGCGGTGCAAAACATGGTGGTTTTAATTTATGACACAGTTTCAATAATTTTATCAGTCATTATCGTTTATTGACTTGCGTAACCTTTTAGCTTAGTTTGTACAGATTTTAAGGATATGAAGCATTTTAAGATAATCCAGGAAATTACATCACAATAAGCAAAAAAACCAATGTAGTCACATACTGGCCCTATATATTGCAGACTTAATTAGTTATTACAGGTTAATCTTGTTTTGGTCCATGGTATGTTTGCTTAATGCTTTTCTAATCAAAGTGCAGGTGTTTACCATCATTGCTAGGAAATGTTCTCTGTGTGCACCATTGGGTACGCTCCAGTAACAACTGGCACAGTGCCTTTTTGAGTGTGCTTTCCACTCAGCACACAAAATGGCACATGCTGTTTACACTGTCCTGAATCAAAATGCCACGTGTACAAAACAATAGAGACTAACACATGTACCGTATTGGCCTGAATATAAGACGGCGTCCCTTTTCTAACACGTGTTTTTGGATAAGGACGTTTTTAAAGATACAACACGGGAATGTTTCCCTCATCCGTGAAGCCTTTTCTCTCGTAAAGTGAAGCATGAAATAATACCATAAAGCAGAACGTAAATCCTACATTAGCGTAGCTTATCTATCAGTCACATACTCGCACACTCTTGGAAGCGATCAGAATGATTTTCAGACTGTCTTTTTGTCTTTTGGAGCTCCTCATTGTCTCTGGCAGCGTTAATTTTCGTCTGCTTGACAGATGATTCTGTCCTTTTCTAGTTTTCACTCGTCACGAATACATTTCCTCCGTGGTAGGAAAATCCATCAGAAACTCCTGTAGCTTAAACTGGGCTAACGAAAGATTTTCTAGAGCTGACTCTAATTATAAACGGACTTGAAGACACTCGCTAGCTTAGCAACGTTAAGGCTACAAACAACCCATAATTCAACATCCTTGGAGCCGGTGTTATATTGATAGTCTGTCCGTTCAAAAAGAATATCTGATGTTGTGAACACATAATTCCAAGGTAATTTCCAGAAAAAAATTCTAGTCTTTTTAATGGCTGAAGTCAAATGGAGAAGAGCCAAGTCAAAAGATGAAATTAGCCAAGTTGTATACACCCTAAAAGACAATGGTTGGAACATGAATAATTTTGCCCTTTAATTCAACAAAATTACAATTTGTACTCAACAAGACATGCTGCTGACAGGGATTCATGGTCACCTGCTGCCTAACATGCTACATGCACTCCATTTAAGTTGGTTTCCTCAGTAAATAACAGGCGGTTCACTGGCACGGCCAAATGGAGGGCAGCGTGTACGGGCAGGTGGAGCCATGTTCCACTACCTTCCCACGAAAAAAAAATCCTGTGGCATCAAGTTGAGCTTGAATGTTATTCTGTGGTCATACATCAGTTATTGCTAACAAACATGATTATTCTCCCTGGAGGAGTACAAATTGCACTTGCTTATAATATAATCAGATTGACTCTGACAGTTTCTTGGTCTGTAGGTGAGTAGGGATGGGATTCAATAGCATTTACCAAATCCAAATCCTTCCAAATCCCTTATCAAATCTTATTAGGTTTGCCTTTCAATACTTGCATTTAATTAAAGGCGACACAACAACGACATCTCAAAAATGTCTAATCACCTTTTGTTGGCTGAGAAGGCAGACACGCTAATATATTAGCTTAATTAATGTTCAAAACCTGTACGTACGACCTGAAAATGAGATGAGTGGCTGATATATGAAATGTTAATTAAATGCAGCTGACACATTCACTTAGCTGTAGCTTTTTGTACGTCACCAGCTGTTTACTCCAAATACAGAAGGACCTGACTCACGGCTATTAAATTGATCAGATTAAAATGTTGATGTATGACTCAAAGGTTAACTGAGAGAGTGGTCAACTGATCATTTCTCTAGAGAAAAGTCACCACTCTGTTGAACTATAAAAATACACAGTCTGCTCTTATTAACCACAGAACAAACTTTTTCATTTCAGTAGTTTATTAGCTACAGCTGATCTAATGTGAAAATGAGAATCAGAGTATTTTGCAGACCGGGAAGCGGATCCAAAATGGAACCAGCTATTGGAAACTCATCCCTACACTATGAAACAACCCTTCATTCCTCTTTTTCTTCTTTCCTTTTTCTTGCCAAAACACTCCTGTGCTCTCTCTCTGTTTCCCAGTCTCTTAAAAACTGTCTCTCTCTCTCATTTTTCAGGGCCAACCTGAGTGACTCGTACTTCACCAACAGACAGGACCGCTACGTGCTGCTGGAGAACTGCCGGGAGGTCGCTGACTTCTTCTCCAACCTGGTGGAGGCCGTGGGAGATGTTTCCCTGCAGCTTCAGCCCGACGACTCGGTCACCATGCTGGATGGCATGGTGCACCCGTACAAAGGTAGAAACCAAACGTGTGTGTGTGTGTGTGTGTACACAGACGCATGTTTACCCTCCAACATGTTTTGACACTGTTTGACACTTCATGCTCAGTTACGGTGGCAGCGGCCTGATTTTCAGCAAGAGGAGCCGATGGATTTTGCTAATGGAGCTTGAAAGCTTAGACAGGCGAATAGATGATGGTCAGAGTGTGTGTGTGTGTGTGTGGGAGTACAGTGAGAAAGATGGAGAGAGCTCTTGCGGTTGGCTAGCCATGCAGCCGGATGTGAAATTGTCAGGATTTTCTCCGTACACACACACACACACACACACACACACACACACACAAACACTCGTACTGTGTGTCCGTAACTGGAGCACAGACTGCCAGGATGTTAGTTTGAGGGGATGAATGACATCATGTCTGTAGGACTGGACTGCCGTGGTAACGAACACCAGGAATAGAGTTGTGATGTCACAGTGTTGCTGGAAGAAGATATGTAGAGGGAACTGACACACACACACAGTTATTCAGAAACACACTGATCTGACACTCTAATGAAACGCACTGATAAGAGTGACAGAGAAGATTTGTTACTGATAATATACACTGAGGTGTCATAATGGACGAGGCGGAGGCAACTGTAATCAGTGAGAGTTAACTGATAACATACCACACAGTACTGTTGCTGTGCACTTACCTGCAGTTTAAAGGGACGGTTCACCTAAATTACAAAAAACATTTCATCACTCATCTCTAGTCGTATCTACCCTGATGGTCACTTCACTTCATTCATTCAGCGTGACATTGTGCACACAAGTTCTTGTCGCGAGGGAGGTTGCTTTGTTTCATTTTGCACGAACCAATCAGTAGCGAGTGATGGATGCGTCTTGCCTTTGTCATTTTCAGTTGACATGAAAATGACAAAGGCAAAGCTGCGGTTGCTAGGAGCGGCTAAACTCACATTTTTCACCCTGATCGAAGGAATATGTTGTTGTTGTTGTTTCTTTGGGCGTCCTGGTGGCCGAGTACGAAACTTTTGTTGCATTTTGTCATAAACACAAACAGTCCAGCGGTCAAATTCGTGCCCCATTTTCTTTGGGGCACGAGCGAACCACTTGGCATAGTGGGATTCCAGGTAAAGCAGGACTGACCAGCAATGTGAAAAACTTAATTGGCATAAAGTTGCACAGTGAGCTAGTACGTTGACACGAGAAGTGGCGTAGGCGATGCTGCAGGATTTGTTTGCTTCCAGTGGGTCTTTAATGAACTTCGCTTTCTGTCTGAACACACCTTTAAACTGATGGTTAAACTATTATGAGATGTCCTAATATACCGTTTTAATAGGCATTTGCCAGTCAATCAGTACCAAGCATTTTCCAAAAGAATAACTCTTGAGATGAGGTGGTATTTCCTGTCAACATCCTCCGCTCTGCTTCATGTTCCTAAGTGGCTGCTATTTCTCTCAAACCCACACATACACTCAGAGCCCAGAGCACTGTGACCCAGAGCACAGACTGACTTTATCTGTGTGTATACTCACATTTTTTATCTCCATGGCAACCAGGCAACAGGCAGGACTTCTCGGTCGTGGCGAGGAAGCGGATCATGGAGGTGGTGAACGCAGCCCACATGAGGCAGCGGCTGTTGAACGGCCCGGAGGACTCTGAGGACGAGGGGATGAGCGAGGGGGAGGAGGACACCTGGGTGTTTCCTCTGGTCCAGATGAAACCTCTGGGGATCCAGGTGGACGAGCAGATCACACAGGTGAGACTCCACACCTGACCATGTAATGACAGAGACCTGTTCTGAAAATATTTTCATTGTCTTTTTTTATTAACTTGTGTCTTCAAGTCTTTCTTGACCTTTTGCTCGTTTTTCATAATAACAACTAATACATTTAGTTAGGTGGAGGTTCTTTGTAGTCATCATGGAATGTTTTGAACATGACTAATAAAATACCATGTGACTAAACCGTGAATAAATATTTCAATATTTATTCTGGGTTTATTAGTCACATATTCTGGGAATGAATGCAATAAAATGATCATCAGAGTAATATACTGTAATTCAGTACAACAGCAGAACATACTGTGGTCTATAAAACCACAATTAAAAGTTGAATCAACACTGTCCGTATGCATTTAACCTTTAAGTTTCACAAAGGGAGGACTTGTTGCAGGACTGTTGTATTAGCACCCTTGGTTGCTTTGATTTAACTGATGGTGATGCGGCTGATTTTAAAACAGTCCTTGTTTTTTGGTTTTTAAATATTTTCACTGAGAAATACCCACCTTTCTTAAAAGGAGCAGAGCAGTTTAAACTGATTTTGTGTCCTCATGCACCCAAAGGTTGTTGTCTCCTTCTGCAAGACCAAGCTGACCACTGTAGTTTACAGTAAACAAGGTTTTCTTGCATCAGACACAGAAAATGTTCCTGTTACAAGGTAAAGGGAAAGAGAAGGAGAAAAAGAAAATGAGCTGTTGATTATGCACCGGAAAATAAATGAGATCATTTTCAACTACAGCATTGTTGCATTTGTTGTAGTTTTTAAAATCAGATTTTTACCTGGACTTTTTGTCACACTGATGATCCGACTTTTTAATGATGACAATAAATGGAAATAAATTCCAGATTTTTTAAACTATAAAAAGCAAAAATAATTAGCTAGGGCTGGACAATAAACAAAATGTATCAAAGTCCCAACATTATGAATCTCTTACAGACATAAAAGTAGTTAATTTGCAGTAAATAAATTGTCTGAATCTCATATAATTAAACTGAAACCAGCTACAACAACCACTAACGTCTAACCAGAAGTTCAACCAGTAATCAGACCAAACTCCAATCAAGAAGTCCAGAATTTTAAACAAGTCATACAGTAATTAATTAAGACAGCAAAAACTATGCGCAAACATGAGGAAGGAAATATAATGCACTGCTGTATTAAACAGCATGTGGTTACATTTATTGTTATCAAGGTAAATGTGACAAGCCCTTTAATGAATACGCAGCAGTAATAAAACTCTAATAACCTGCTTAGTTAATAGCATAGCACCCAGTTCTATTTTTCACAGTGTCAGGAATTAGAAACATGGCTGTACCATGTCTGTCTTCACTTTCCGTTTCAGCGCCTGCTGACAGACGCCGGGCCGGACTCCACTGTGTTTCTAACATCGGGTTACTTCAACCTGACCCGGGCGTACATGCGGCTGGTGCTCGGAGCCGGAGCCAGCTACCGCATCCTCACTGCCTCCCCCGAGGTCAACGGGTTCTTCGGGGCCAAGGGCGTCGCCGGAGCGATCCCTGCAGCTTACATTCACATCGCCAAACAGTTTTACAACCAGGTGTGCCGGCTGGGCCAGCAGGAGAGAGTACACCTGCACGAGTACCACAGATCACAGTGGACCTTCCATGCCAAAGGTGGGATGAGACAAAAGCACACACACCTGTCTGTAGGGCTGCAACTAAGGATCATATTCGTCTTTCGATTAGTTGGTCAGTTAATCGTTTGGTGTGTAAAATGTCTGAAAATACATTTTAAGTCTCCAAACTTGTTTTGTCAGACCAACACTCCAAAAACAAAGATATTTAAATTACAATGATATAAAACAGAGAAAAGCAGTGACAATATAAGCATAGAAATTTCATAAATTGCTAAACGAACAGCGCATTTTGCATTGTGGTCAGGTCCTCACATGATCAGCAACAGGTGTGTGCTTTTAAAGCTATACTCGCGATAGTCAGTGATTAAATAACGATCTAGTGACATAAACATCCACATTTCTCAATACAACATCTTTATGTATAGAAAGCACCACACATTAGTGTTCTTTGGGGAGCGTGAAGTGAATATAAACTTAATAACATGATGTCGTAAAGAGATAGCTAACGTTACATAGAAAAGTGGCTTGTAAAAACATTCGTAGGATAAACAGTATAACGTGCTCCAGTCAACATGGACGTTGACAGCGCGTCTCCTAGCAACGCTGGCTCTCAGAAACGCCCACTCAGAGGCCAGAGGCGTCCACAAATGTGTCCAAACGTTAGAAAAATTTGCACACTAGCCGCAGCGTCAGTGTAGTTAAGAGAATTCAATTTCTTGTTTGATTTTAACTTTTTGTGGATCGATTATTTGACTCATTGTTTCAGCACAAACTCCCACATAAACATGGTTTACAAGAGATTACAGTCCAAGCCAGGCTTAGACGAGTGGCTCAGTGGAAATAATAAAACGTATAAATCTCACTGTTCTCTGCTCTGCTGTTCTTCTTGCGGTCACAGCAGTATTTAGCGTGAGAGAAGAGGGCTTGTACAGTCATTCTGTTGCAGCCTCAGGACAAGGATGTGTACACTCACACTCACACACTCTCTCTCTCATACTTTGAGGTTTTGGATCGACGCTGGGGATTTCGGCATGTGCTTCCTTTTAGTTGTGGTCTGGGCCAACAGAAATCCCTGCTGGAAACGGCTCTCTGAAGCATTACCTCCTCACTGGCTCACGCCGCTTTTTTCCTCTCCTACAGGTCTGTGGTATTACCTCCAGGGGCAGGATCGGCCTTGCCTCACTCTAATTGGCTCCCCTAATTTCGGTTACCGCTCGGTTCACCGTGACCTGGAGGCCCAAATCGCCATAGTAACGGAGAACGAGGAACTGCAGAGCCAGCTGCAGGAGGTCGGCTCTTTTTTTTCCCCTTTAGGCGCAGCCAGAAATGATGATGAATGACTGTGTAACTCGTTACTGAACACACACCTGTGTTTTAAACTATGTGCCTCTCAGGAGCAGGAGACGTTGTACCAGCGCTCCACTGAGGTGTCCGGCTCCACGTTCGAGCGGCCAGACCGCCACGTCAAGCTGTGGGTGAAACTAGTCACTCCCCTCATCAAGAATTTCTTCTGAGATGCCACCAGGTGGTGATACACACACATGAACACACTCACTACATGTACAAGGATAATAATTTATTACAAATTGGGTCTTATTTTCTTTTTAGTGGTCAGATGATCAGACAGGTTTTAAAGCTGCACTAATCAATCATTTTATATAAACAATTAGTGACAAACCCAGCAAGAATTATCGCCTCTCCAGCTCCCCTCAGCTCTATGATGCGTTTTAGCATCTTTCAGCTCATTGTTTTGGTTTTTACGGCAGAAACTTTTTGGTTCGTTTTGGTTCACTCTCATCGCGTCGTTTCCAGCAAAAAAGCTCTAAAAACCGGCTGTACACTTCCTGCTCAGCACCAAACAGCAGACAGACACAGTTAGCGACTTGCTGGTGAACATAGTGGAGCACTTAGCAGCTATGTTATGAGAATATATATATAACATACAGCATAAACAATTAAAAAAATACAAATATGTGCTTAACTGACAATAAAAAGGCCAAACTATAAAAGTAAGTAAGTTGTAATAAAGCAGAATTTCCCTCAGAATTTTCCCTCCCTGCCGTTGTGCATTGGTTCCATTTTTTTGTTCAGATTTTGTCAGAGTTTTGCAGAGTAGACAAAATGCAGCCCTGAACATACTGTACAGAAACACACACACACACAGTTAAACAGGCTGTGGCTTCTTAGAAATGCCTGCAGTCATTGTGGCGAGTCCCACATCGCAGGTCCTCGCCTTCCCAGCAGCCCAAATCACCAAAGTGAGAGCAGGGACAGCGTGTGGGCTGATTCACTCCTGTCAAGAAGTGAGTCAGCGCGCTGTTATGGTGATGATCTGACACTGTGGTCTATGTTACCGTGAGTCCTGTCAGGACTTGGCGAGGTGAACTCAGAGGGTTCATCGACGCTAAAACGGAGTCAACTGTGAACAAGTTATTTTGAAGAGATAAAGTTAAGTTTTTGTTACTTTTTTGTGAAAATAGAAAATGTTTAAGACACACATCAACTACTTGCTCAGAACTCAGGATGTAGAAAAAGGGAAACTTGTCAATATCAGAGCAGAAGAGACTCAGCAGTTTGTTGTGTTTTTTTGTTGTTAGTTTCTTAGAACAGGAAGTGTCACATGCTGCATAATGACGGTAAATGGGCGGCTTCTTATCGGTACCTGGACAGAGTTGGGGGAAAAAAAACAGGTTCAGTGATCTGCTGCCAGAGGGAACAGACATAAATAGATCTTCTTTCAGCTCTTGAAACACTATTCACAAATATGCACATAGCAGATGTGAAAACACCTCTCAGACAATAATGTGAGCAGGAGGACCTTTAGGCCCATTGTTGAAAAGTGGTGAAAAGACTTTGTGGAAGTCCTCATGTTCCCGGCATGATGATGCAAACACAGAGCGGTTGGCCTGTGATACTCCTCAGAGAGTTCAGGCTAAAAAGTCGTGTTGAACTTACAAACATATTTAGATGACAACAGAAAAAGGCTCTTAAGGGTCAAATGATACGAAGACTGAGAGCTGGAAATAACAGCTGTGAAATGTGATCATAATCTTCAGCAACTTGTTCTCCAAAATCAGTCTGAACAAACAACTTTATTATGTAGAAGGACAATTTTGTGAATATTGTTTAGTTTTTGTTTATATTCCACATGGCACCAGTAGAAAAAGTGAGTTGTTCACTGTTGAATTCTTATATATCTATGATTTTAAAATAAAAGAAACAATGTGAAGGGAAGCTATGAGAACTGCTGTGAAGTTTCTGGGGTGCAGATCTACAAAATGTCTTAGTAGTAAATAAGTTTTGACTTATTTCACCTGTAATTTAACGTTGTGTTGATTTGAATCCAACGGGATTAAGGCTGAAAGTCACAGAGATGGGAGAGAAGTCAGAAAGTCTTGAGAAACAAACTAACATGGTTGGTTTTGGTCTTTTCAGGGGATTTATTGACAAATGCAGAATAATGGTGGCCTCATCCTTTGTGGATCTGTTACTATTGTATTATAACCTTTAATATATTGTATCATTTGATGTCCAAATGAATGAGAGGATAGACATGATCTTACAGCTTTTCAGGTCTGAACCTTAGCAGCATGTTTCTTACATTTTATTTATTGGCTGTTCATTTATCAGGCAAAATGCAGATAACATTGTTACTGCAGCTGCAGCTTTCAGGTTGTTCAGGCTTTTAAATGCAGGTTAAAACAAACTAGATATACATTCAAACTAAATATGATACACACTTACTAAAAAGGTTACATCATTTAAATTAGATTTTAGACATTTTATTCCCCTTGGTTTTGTCCCATGTTTTATACAGCCCTGTGATGTCTTTAATTCCTGTATTTTTGCATCACATTTTGCCTTTTTTCTACTTTTTTTTTTTGTCAGCGCAGTAACATTAATGGAAAACACCATATACATAACCACTGAGTGTTGTCTGTCAGGTTTGTAGAGCAGTTTGTTCATTCTCTCTCGTGTTTTGTATCAGTCTGACATTGTGATCTGTGGACTTTACTGCCTATCTCTTTTTTTTTTCCCTGACAGGAAAAAACAAAACACGGCCTAACAATAGCTTTGCCGGTTAAAAGAATTAAAAAAAAAAACAAAAAAACGACCTTATCGGCAGTGCAGCACACTATTGTTAGAAAGTAGTGACAACAGGTTGAGCGGCCTCTTCTGAGGGTCAGCAGGGTTCAAATACAGCTGACTCCACACAGCGTCACCATGAATCCTGGCTGCCCTCTAGTGGGGAAACTGTGATTTCCCATTGTGGTTTCACACATTGAACTATCCCCATGTGACCTATCAATGGTTAAGGCCTGTTAAGTTACTTAGTAAAATGTAATATTAGATCCTAGATAGCTGCAGTAGAGACAGAGATGTGCACATACCTTCTGAGACATGTTTTTGAATAATTGTACAAAATATCATTGGTCATTATGAACAGGGTAGTTTTAGCCAATTATTTAGACTTGATTTGAACATTTAGGAGGATGGGGGTTTTTTTCTGCATTTATCACAGGTGTAAACAACAAGAATGATCACTTTATCGTCTGCACTTGTGGTACTAAATTCTTCTTATATATTTTCTCATCTACCAGCAGCAGAATCTCTTTCTTCCACCAGTTTGTTTTTTATGTGTCCATTTCAGCTAATTTCATACCTATATTATAAATATAGTAGATTGTTGTTCATTTCAATCGTGACAATAATGTGAGGGACAAACTGAGGCTAAATTCTTTCAGCCAGTCTTCAGCCTTCACTGATTCACTCATACCAGGCGTTGTAGAAATACTGAACATATTTTTCTCTGTTGTGTGTTCACGTTGCGCAGGAGGCTTCGGTTTTCTTTGGTCCTGATGGTTGAAGGTGGAGGTGGAGGTCGGTCCGCCGCTGCAGACGGGACAGTTGGACACACGAGTTTCAGTGGCATGCTGGGAGTCTTCAGCTTCACCTCGGCTTTAACCCTCATCAGTGTGTGCCAGGAAGTGACTCACACACACGCAGGAGCAGATGTATGTGGTGCATTCAGGGGGTTAATCCAGTTTATTTCATTTAAACTCCGTTAGATCGTTTATGTTTAAACACTCGACGTCATCACACTGTGGATTTCTGGTTTTTACTTCTACTTTACACACCTTTACATGTACATGTTGCATGTATAAGACAGCAATAGAGGCTTCATCAGTGAATGTCCCTGATGTTTAATGAAAGCTGTGACTGTAAACAGACGGGTGTGGTGAAGTATTACAATCCCTCGAGGAGCCTTAATAACCATTTATAAGAGCTCTTTCAGTGAGTTTACAACTCTGCCTACTGTAGTTATCAAAGCTAACTGTACAGTTTCTGTGTATTATCTTTGTAAATTAAAGGACGATGTGAGTTTTTAAAATGACTTTAAATGTGTGACCCTTTTTGTTTGGTGCAATTGATTTTTTTGTTAAATTTTTTTTTTACAAAGACATTTTGTTTTAAAGGTAAAAGGACAGTACAAATGTTTAAATGTCATGTCCACAAAACGGCAGCAGGTGGCTGTTTTCAGCAAAAAAAAAAAAAAAAGCTCCAAAAAACCAGCTGGACCAGCAGCAAACAGCAGACTGACACAGTTAGTGACTAGCTGCTGAACATAGTGGAGCGTTTAGCAGCTAACGAGCCAGACATTTCTCTCAGGAGTTGGTAGAGACCAAAAACCATATTCACTATATCAACTTAAAAAGGTGATAAGTTGTTTCTGCTGCCCCCAAGTGGCCAATAAAATTTTCAGAAAAGGTTTTTTTTTCATTTTTAGGCAGAATTTGTAAGATTTGTAAACCAAATATTTTACTTGTGTTTTATAAATACACGTTAGTATCTTTTTCACAGTTACTCACCTACGTTTGAATCTTTCTGTATAAAACACTTCTGAGAATGTAAAATGAACTTTAGTTCACCTGAAATGGGACTGCAAATTTACAAGATTATTCTTTTTATTCTACTTTTTTTCCCCCCAACCTGAACAATTAAGTTTTTACTTAAACCTGCAATGACTTTTTGGCCACTAGGGGGTAGCAAAAACAAACTGAACACCAACATATTATCACCATATAAAGCTGTTAGGGTGAACTTTTTAGCAAACAGTTGCTTATTTACACATCCAGCAGTTATGAGGCAACATTATCGTTCATTTGAAGTTGTGTTTACGTCACCTGATGAATCTAAGTCCAATATTCACTTTCTTTTAGCTGTTTTTGGTCTCTATCAACTCCTGCTCTGCCTCATCGCTGAAGTTTTCATCGCCTTGTCAAAGTTTAAAATCTGACAGCATTGTGATCGCTTCACGTGCAATGATCAGGTGTAGATAAGCAGAACAGGAAATAACTGTGTGGGGGAAAAATGTTGACAGTGCGATAACATCTCAAGCACATAAGACTGAGTGTCAACATTATGATGCTTGAATGCTTGAGCTGTTGTAGCTGCTCGGTTACACTAGATGAGCACTTTAATGTCAGATTTATTTAATTTAGTGTCAGTATTTAGTAGCTGGCTCTAAACCTTATGGTTAAGATTTGGTCCAACAGCCCTAATCTAGTTTGACAAACACATTTTCATCACATGGTCACTCACTTGGCGATTCTGAAGCTTCATGCCACAAAATTGTAACGTCTTCAGTTGATTCCTTGTTACATCAAATATAACATACTTATTGAATTTTGTCTAACACTGATTTTCCAGCTCTGGTTTGGACGCTGCTACACTTTAGTTTCCTGACAAAAGTCAAATCAAAAACAAACCAGTTGAATGTTGGTTTGCAAACTTTTAATGAGACAAAACGTAAAACAATAAATTACAAGAAATCTGGATAAATAAATATTTAGCTATTTATGCATTACCTTCATTTTCATTGACAGTACTTTGACAAAAGACCAACAGCAGTAAGAAAACAGGCTTAGAAAAAAGCTTTTTTATGGCAAATAAACAAAAAAGTCCAGCGTCCCAGACGAGATCAGGATGTGTTTTCCAGTAAATATCTTCATCAAGTGTTTCAGTAGAGGATGAGGTTTAATCCATGTCTGGAAAACAGACCTCAACTGATCGAAATAGAGATTGATTGTAAACTAACTCTAAGTGTTTTAGGCTCTTCTGAAATGTATCTGAAACACGTTAATGTATGATGTGATTCATACATCATTTTGTTGTAACTCCATGATCTACTGTGCCTTCTTCTCACCTCACGTCCAACTACGAACAGAACTAATTCACGTTTCAGTAAGTGTTACACGCTCAACACATTCTCACCGACTACGTTTACATGCACAAAATATTCTCCAGTTTTAGAGAATATTCCTACTAAGCTGTTTACATGGCTAATGAAAATGAATATTCCACTAATATTGCCGTTTACATGCAGCCATGCATACTCCGGCCATGTTTGACGGGTCAATGTCCCAGCATGTCATTTATCCCATCAAAATATGGAAAAGTGGAAAAGCTGCTTGAGCCATTTTGCTTTTTTGTTTTCCAGTGGTGGCAGACTTGTTCGACCATGCAAACTGCAAACACAGCCTCCCTCTTTCATTCGTTCAACCACTTTCTTGAAATGGTTGGCAATATTTGCGGCTATCCAAAAACCTGTTGATATCTAAGTCGTTCATATTGTTAAAAAGTAGGTGTGTTTCACCTTCCGACCAGAAATGTGTGCTTTTCTTTTGTGCCTGCATCTCTAGCCCGGCCTTGCAAACTGCACAGAGCTGAATGTAAACAGGCAAGAGGCCCCAACTGAGATGCATATTCTGAATGCGCTGTTTACATGTCCAAAGAATGCTCCTAAAATCTGAATAATATCGGCATATCCCATATGTCTTAATCAGAAAATGCTACGTAATAAAACCTAATTCGGAATATCCAAACAAAATATGCTTGTTACATGACCCGTATCAAATTTGGAATATTGTCATATTCAGAATAGTGGAAAGTTAATGTGCATATAAATGTAGTCATTCTGGCTGAAAACATCCCCTGCTCTCTTCTTCATGTTTTCCCTCCAATTGAAATGTTTGAGTAGCTGCAGAGACTCGTTGATCCACATCAGACTAAACACTGCGTCTGTGTGAAGCGGCTCTGAGGTGAGTCAGACACATTTCAATAGTCATTACAGCAGATTTTAAGAGTCCTAACCAGAGGGCACAGTGTCAACCCAGGACTGCAGGAGTAGAGTGCTCAAAGGGAGATGTTTGAGGATTAAAAAAAAAAGAGGTCTATGAGTGAATCATTTCATCTCTAGATGGGAAATAAAACTTTGAACATAAGGTCAAACCTGTAGAGAGCGAGGTGTCGGTACTGAAGGTGACGAAGGAAGAGCTTCTTTAAAAGCTGAATCCTCTGTGGCAGGTCCAGGTGTCGCCGCAGCAACAGGAGCTTCAGGTCCACATCCAGGCAGCTGCATTAAGTTTCAAGGTTTAATCCTCAGCAGCTCTACAGCCCCTTCAGAGATGAGACTTTCTTCTTCCGGGCAGCAAGCATCTCATAGAACGGGTCTTTGCTGATAGCAGCTCTGCAGGTGGAAGATGATGAAGGAAGGTTAAATAACAAGACTTCCAGGAAATCATCATCATACTGATCATCAGCAGGAGAGAGGGAGTTTAAATGTGGCTCACTTGATGCTGTTGATCCATTCGTCCTTCTCCTCTGCGGTCGGGGCGGAGATTCTGTAAAAAGTGTGGTTTCCCTCAACGACACGGCCGTCTGCCTCTGTCTTGCAGGCCTTGATCACCTGATCCTTGTGGTCCGGGATGTAGAGCTCAAAGCAGTTCTGGGAGAGAGCAGAACAAACAAGATGAGTCAATAGGAAATGTCTGAAAAGTGCAAAAAAAACCCTAATTAGGTGTGTTTTGAGTCAGAGGGAATAAATCGATTTCTGATAACAGAATATAAAAAAAGAATCCAGGAACAAGCAGACAAAAAAGGACACTGGACATGTTTTAAAGGGGAAAACAAAGTATTACACTTAGGGGGGTTTTACTAAAGCAACTAATGGATATCCAATAGGTGCAAGATACAATATATCAACATTTAGTGGGGGATAAAGGTGACATAATTATTGTTTGAACAGTTTGTTTTGGATATATTTATCAAAATCTGGAAGAAGGAGAAGAAATAGTTTACCGGTTTCTTGGAGTCATCTACTTCTCTGATGCTCAGGTTTTCCAGTGGAATAATTCCTCTGGGTTCCTTATCCTTATAAACAGCAGAGAGAGAAAATAAATTATGAGACATTTAAGTTCTTACTTAAGCCTACATACAGTATTTAGCAGATATCTCTTATGCTGCAATCTAGCCAAACAGGAAATACTTACAGTCGTGTATTCAAAGTAGTAGAGGCAGTTATCTGTGAGAATAAACCAGCGTCTCTTCCAGGTTTTAACTCGTCCACCTGAGGAGAGATTACAGGTGAGCTACGACTTCAGTGAAGACAGAAAACTTACGTTGTTGGACTTCACATGACGACAGCAACACTCTGATGGCACACATCAGCAGGTTAAAGCGAGCTGACTGAGCGCAAAGACGAAAGCTGAGGTTAAAACTTGGGTCCAGCAGTAATAAACAGATGTGAAAGAGCTTCATTATTATTATTTTTTTTCACATCGGGGCATAACAGCATACAGCGCAGGGTGATATTAGATACAAAAGTGAATTCTTTATTTTGAATCAAAGTGTGATGTGAAGGTGAATGCACACAGCCAGTGAGAGTAAAAAGGCAGGGCGGGGCGGGGCAGGG
>LKNJ01001273.1:495-100269 GCA_002120245.1 Maccullochella peelii | reverse complement strand
AAAAAAAAAAAAAAAAAAAAGAATAAAGAAATGTACGATTTTGTCACTTTAAAACTGTTTTGGCTTGCTGTAATTATTCCTCCTGTTCGTACTGATCCTTTCCTAACATCCTGTCAATGTAAGTGATTGGGAACAAAATCCACAGTCCTTGTTCTGTAACGTTTATCTGAAGCTAATATGATGCTTCAGCTGTCTGAGTTTAGTCAACTGGATATCATCCAAAACTTGTGTTTTAAGAACCAACTTTTTTTTGTTCCTTTCCTTCCACTGCAGCTCAACAGAGAAACGCAAATGAGAATTTTACACTAAAAAGACTAATTTTGGAAGATATCCACTTGACTTGTCTAACTCAGACTGACGAAGCCTCATATTTACTTCAGATAAACTTATTAATACATTTTTTGCACAGAACGAGGACTGTAGATTTTGTCCCCCATCACTTACGTTGTAAAAACTGTGAAGCTATCATTTAAAAGATGAAATGTTAAAGAGAAAGAGTCCACACAGGCACAGGGTTCACAGCAGGGACAAAAACAAACTCCCTTCCATGGCTGCACTGTTGAGCAAACATTTTGTCCAGGAAGTAATAACTGAGGACAGAAAAGGGAAACAGGCTGAGAGGGCCAAGAAGTTGAACTCCAGAGGAATTCAGCTTGTTTAAAGTTTAACAAATAGATTAAAGAAATAAAGGTGTAAGTAGACAAGATGTGTGTGTGGGTGTGTGTGTGTGTTGTTACTTGTATGTCGTGCAGTAGCTCTTGTTTTCTGCGGCGGATGCTTTCCAGCTCCTGTCTCTCCTCTGGACTGAGGTCATCAGGCACTGAGGAGAGAAGCACATGTAGCACTCAAATACAGAGATCAAATATTCTCTCTCACACACACACACACACACACACACACACACAATAGATTATACTGTATATACACACACACACACACACACACACACACACACACGTACAAAAGGAAGAAGAGAGACCTGAGAGTCCCACTGCTCTGGGTCACTATGGCAACAAAATCTTTGATCCATCAAATTATCCCCCCGCATCCAAACGCCAAAGTGGAGGATGAAATCAACCCCCTTTGTCTTATACAAATGTACACACACACACACACACACACACACACACAAGCTGAAACATGATGACAACAATAAATATCTTCTCCATTTTAGTCGCATCTTACTGAGAAAAGCAACATTCATATTTGCCGGATTAAAGTAGAAATGATAAAATAGAGGCTGCTTTCGAGGCCATTTAAACACAGAAAAACTATGTCACTCAGTGTTGTCAAAAAATCCATTAACAGAATTCTTTTGACTAATCACCAGGAAGCCCAGACATGAATAACAGAGTAGAAATCAAACACGTTTTCACTGTTTTTCAGATCCATTTTTGGTGACATTTTGGTGGAAATGTGTTTCTCTATCTATCTGTAATCAATGTTAGATTAATGATAGAAAACCTGTAGATGTACAGTAGGAGACAGGGAGACTTAACTCTACAAAGAAGAATGGGAGAAAACTGCTAAAGATTAAATAAAACAGTGATTTTATCAGAGTAAAACATGCTCTTAACTGGGACTAAATACAGTACATTGTTTCAGCACTGACTTCACAATTTACACTGTCCACTGCAAAGGATGCAACATATTGAGGCAGATTATGTCTGCCATTGTAAACTATACAAACTGCATTAGAGCAAATGAAATAGTCCATCTAATAAGTAACAGATGATTTAGCCTGATTTAGGCTGTTTAGCACACACACAAATAGAGCTGCAACAATAAGTCGATTAACTGATGGAAAGAAAATGAATTGCCTAACTATTTTGATTACTGATTAATCGTTTCAATCACTTTTCAAGCAAAATGTCAATCATTTGCTAGTTCCAGCTTCTTAAATGTGAGGATTTGCTGCTTTTCTTTGTCATTCATGAGAGTAAATGAAGCGTCTTTGGGTTTTGGACTGTTGGTCGGACAAAAGAAGCTATCTGAAGAAGTCACTTTGGGCTCTGGGAAATTGTGATGAGCATTTTTAACAATTTTTATCAATTAATTGATAATGACAGCAAGCCCTAATTACGAATAAAAGTGTCTTGTGGAATTTTGCATCTGACTCAATAAATAAATGAAGACAAGAGGAAATGTTGGACAAAAGATCAGCTCTGTGGGAGTTCTGTGGTTTTGAAACAAGATAAAGTCTCTTTCCAGCTGGAGTTGGTATGACTGCATGAAATGGAATAACTTTTTATAAAAACATATTTTGACTGTACACTACAAAAAAACCTAAAATATTGCAATGTTACTTATTATTTACAAAACATCAAACGTCAAATAATAGTTTGAAAATGGTTCATTAGACTGGACATTTCTGTATCTGTTAAGCTCAAATGTCCATGTTGCCTTACATTTAACACTCACCCTTAACTGTCCATGACGAGTGTGTACTATGATAGAACAGAAGGTCATGATATCTGCAGAGCAACGATAAGGTAAGGAGGGAAACGTGGATCTGTCAGTCACTGACTTGTGGTTTTACTCAACAAAACTTCAGTGAGAAAAAAAAGGGAAAGAGAAAAATTCAATTCCAGTAATAAGAGACGCAGCATTACAAGTTATAATGCTGATGTGCATGTTTCATGTTTCACATCTAAAAGGTTTTCAAACATCACACCTCTGTGCTGTCAACTATAATTGCTCTTCCTCTCCACTGGGTGTCTCATAATAAAGCTTCTGCTATGGCTACTTTCTGAGGCATGTGAAATGCTCAAACCGGTGACAAAGGAGAAGAAAAGGCACCATTTATGCCAAGTAACAAGGAGTCACAGAGGACATATCAAGCTGTGCTGCTGCTGCTGTCTGCCTCATTAGGGGAGTCACGCTGCCTTCATGACCAAGTTACTCACCGTCAACCTTGGAGCAACAAAAAATAATAGGCGGTGCAAGTTTCATCAATATTTACAACATTTTAGGATGATTTTAGTAATTACAAAGTTATATTAGAGTCATTTAACTAAAATAAAATAAAAAAATAGTTTTTTACCGACCAAATACCACTTTAACAGCAATAAACTTCAACATTTTTACAACTTCTAAAACAAGAGTCTGTTTGACCATATTAATGGACAGTTCACCTCGGAAACAACAACAACAAAAAAATCTTAACTCAAGATGTACTTACTAGCTTTTTCCAGAGCTTTCAACCACATCTCGCAGTCTTCCTCAGCAGATGGAGTTAGGGGCTACAATCTACCTGTAAATTTACATAATATGCAATGATCTAATACAGAGGCCTGTGACTAACAACTATTTCCAATATCAATTAACCTGGCGATTATTTCCTTGATTAATCAGTTCATGTTTGGTCTATAAAATGTCAGAAAATAGTGAAGAGCCAAGCCCAAGTCAAAATGTTTGTTTTATCCAACTAGGGGAAAAAAAGTTTATCATCATAGAAGACAAAAAAAACAAATATTGCAAATATTCACATTTGAGTGACTTAAACTATTAACCGATTTTCTAAATTGTTGTCGATTAATATTCTGTCGATCAACAAGTAAATTATTGGCTAATTGTTTCAGCTCTACAAATATAATAATTCTTATCGTAAACTCTGATAAAAAATGAGATGCAGTTATTTATTTATTTTCTGTCAAACCATTTAAAGGACTTTCTCCGGGCATGCAGACATCTCTGACTACATACAAAGCAAATTCAAGTCCAACGTGGCGTGACAGGTGCCACAGCCTTGGATACTGATATAATTTACATACTGCAAACACACAGACAGTGACGCACTCGCTCATCACACACACACACACACACACACACACACACACACACACACACACACACAGAGAAAGGTTTAAGTAGGCCGGAGCAGCTCTTATTATAAACCTGAGGACAAGAATAACGCAGCATTGTGAGCAGAGAGGCTGAAACTGGCTTTCCATTAAGAGAGCAAGTGGATTTATTTATGACGGCTTATAAAACACTGTCATATTACCCGTCTCTCAAGCAAACAAACACACACATTCTGACGTAAACAACAACATGCGTCCTCAGACTCCTCAACCAGCTGCTCTGCATAGTCTCGAGGTCACAGTGTGTGTTTGTGTTAGCAAGTAATGCGACACCTTGTCGTAGCAATGCTGCTGATGACCAGCTGCTGTGGATATTCAACATATCCAGGCCCAAAGTTCACTCTCTATCCTTCTACTTCCACTTATGCACCACGTTATACTTCCCCTGAAGACACGACATATGCAAAATAAAACCACATGAAATGTTCTGACTGGGTTTCCGGCTCATGAGTTTTCCGAGGAAGCCGTGACGACACACACACACACAACACACTCATTCAGACAAGTTTCTGTAAAACAGCTCTTAGGTTAAGTTATGATGACGCACTCAACACCTACACATTTGTATCATAATCCTGAGGTTTAATCATACCAGAGAAAGCTTCTGTCTGCAGAGTGACACCACCAGTCTCAATGGTCCCAGTAGTCCCAGTGCAGCCGAAAAACACCCTGTTCTTTGGTATTTGATAGTTTGATTCTTGCTCCAGTTATTTTTATAGCTCCAGCTCCAGAGTCCACAAGTCTAACATAGTCACCATTTCCAATACAAAACAGCCCGTTTCCTGCAGTCCAGCCTGGTGTCTGCAACAGCACAACAATTAATCCAGTCCTGCCCAAGCCCTCCAATCCCAATCCCAATCCTGTGGTCCTCTAGTCCACCCTCCCTGCTTCTTAATCCCCAGGCACTCATTCCAGGAGAGGGGAGAGGAGGGGAGCAGGCCTGCGGCAGCTAAATGAGGATGAAGTTGAGCATGTTTGTGAGTGTGTGTGTGTGTGTGTGTGTGTGAGGGGGGAAACCCTTAAACTCTCATTTCGCTCTACCCCCTCCCCTCTGTCCATCTTGACTCCTCCCTCCCTCAGTGAGTGCAGCATCAAACACAGGCTCCCCCACGTGGACACCAGTGTCTGAGAGAGAAAGAGGGTGTGGAAGGTGCAGTTTTGCATGTGTCTTCAAAACAGAGTGTATGGTAAAGAGATGAGGAGGGCGCAGGCAAGAGGTTGGCTCACCTCTCCTGCACACCAACAACAACCAACATGTAATAAATAATAAATACGTAAACAACAGCTCTCTATTCTGGTAGAATTAAATCAGTCTTCTTTCTCTGCTCATCACATTTGCTCCTAGAAAAGAGCACACACATACACCAACAACAGCTTCCTCAGTGGCTTGTCTCATTATTTCACCCACAGGACGGTAGCTGATCCAGGACCCGAGGTAAAGCATTTTGGTTATAAAATTATCTGTATTTTGAGATTGAGAGTTTCAGTGTCTGGTACTGTTCACAAGGCAATAATTGTCCGTTTCAGTGTTCACAAGGCGATAATTGTGCGTTTCAATGTTCTCTGGCCTGGGGATAACAAGCTCAACAACAGAGTGATATAATCCTGCGGTTATGGTAAACTCCCTGGTGACTGATCGCATTCACACGGCCTTAAGGCTCGAAAGTCCAATAAGGAGGCAGAAACAAATCCAACAGCAGGGAAAGAATAGGGACAAAATGTGACCCGACACAGAATAAGAAAAACATCCTTAAGTGACAGGGAGAGGAAGTGAGGGAGTTTCTGACAACTTGAGCTCTCTCAAGAGTGGAAGTCTTTTAAAGTGAAGTATCTGGCAGGTGGGAGAAAGCTATCAAAATGGACTACCAGTATTATAACTTAAAAATAAGGTAGCACTCACTCTATCAAGTCAAAAAAAAGCAATGAAAAGCTACCTGTACTACTACTACTATATTTCCTTGACACCAGCTACCTTACTTAAAAACCAATTTATGTTACTGGGAGTCCATTTTGATAGCTTGATATCTTATTTTAAAGCACACAAATCTGTTTGTAACAGGGTTTTCCCTCCTGAAAGAATAAGATACTTATCTCACAGTAAAGAACATCCTGTAAGAGTGGCTCAAAATTGTCAGAGGAAACACTAGCGCAGTTAATTATTATGTTTTTGTGGCAGATTTTCCCTCTGTATATTGACCTTTTATAATCAGTGTGTCCAACACTTTGGTCACAAGATGGGAAACTGAGCAGCGAAGCGAATGCAGCCAAGTCAACTAAAAAGTATTTTTGAGGGCAATTCCTTCATTTCCAACCAATAAAAGGATGCATTGATTGTATTTATAGACACATGAACTATAAAGTGCTGCACAATAAGCACAAACCCCCATAAGGTCTGGCCTCAATCCAGATTAATAATAATAGATCCCTTGTGCCAGTTAATAAAGACGGCCAAAGAGCTTAACAAGCAGAGCTATACAAAGATGAGGACTTGCTGCCTTCGCTCTGCTGATAGGAAATTAAATACCAAAGCACACTAAACTACCAGGTATTCAGACAATACGTGCGCGCTCACTACAGTTACCTACCGTTAGATGAAGTTATGTTAGTTGGTAGTTAGCTAGCTACCCTGGTTAGCCTCTAGGTTAGCACGGATCACTGTAACTAGCTAAGTAGGATAAAAGCGGGTCAGGCAACTTACCAACTCCGTCTTCTGACTTTAAAACCATGTTTGTGCTGTTGGTGAACGCTGGCTTAGAGAACAGCGCAAAACTTGTCAATTTAAAGTAACTTTAAAGGTCGAAAGGTTTCTGTATTTTCTCACTCGGTTACCGTTATACTGGCAGTTAATGACAACTGTCTGCAGAGAGACAGCCGGTATTGAGGCAGGATGACGTAGGCGTGGCTTCAACGGCAGCAGCCAATCAGAGATGCGGTTAAGTACAAACAAACCTTTACAGTGTATGTACAGTATCTGTCTATCTATACTGTACATACTCATCATGTGGAAATCATGACATAATAAGTCAGAAATTTGACTTTTAAGTCCAAATTATGATTTCTTAAGTCATAATTTTGACTTAATATGTCATCATTTTGACTAAGTGGATTTGTGGAGTGGGACCTGGCTGCTATGATGTTTGCAGCCAGCCTGTCTCGTTATTCTGACTTAGTATTTCATAATTTAAAATAATAAATGTCTGTCATTCCTAACATTTCAGGTATGCTCATTCTTTGGCAGAAACGGTTTACATAAGCATAAGTGTGTAGAGAGAAAAGGAGAAGTAATATGTTTGCATGCTTAAATCTGTTTGTATCTGTATCTATATTTATAGATGGGTGTATGGTGTGTATTTCTATCTGTATATGGGTGTAACTGCATGCTCACAAAATCAGTTTTAATATCTGGTGGCCTGGGGGTATGTGTAAATGATGTTTTAGCACTCCACCCTGTTATTTCTGTACAGAGTGATAAAAGACTTGGCAAAGTGACATCATTTTCTCCTCATTCAAGTAGGAAGAGGTTGCACAACTCAACAAGAAGTATAAAATAATTAACTTTAAAGTAATACACACACACACACACACACACACACACACCTGTTGAAGAAGGGAGACATATTTATTCAAATGGGTGTGAAGACTGAGGAAGCAGGTTTGATGTCATCAAAGATGGATGGCTTGTGTGTGAGGGAAAGAGGAAGGGAGTGCAGAGGATGTAGGGAAGGACAGAGGAAAGGAGGGCAAAGGATTGCAGCTGTGCGCTTGAATCAGTGCTTTATTCAGAGTTTGGACACACCAAAAACAGGATATGCTGAGGAAGGGTAAGGAAGAACTGCTGCAAGTTAACAGTTTAAAGGCTCAGCTCACCAAAACACAAAAGACTCATTTTGTGCCTTCTAGCTAGTAACAAGTTGTGAACAGTTTTCATGAGGACTATTTCTTTGGTAGAGAGTAGTTCCAATGAAAACTGTTGACAGTGAGGTCTGTGAATTATCCAGAGCAAGAGGAACATTGTTTATGGAAAGAGAAGTTACTGTTTTTTTAAATGTCATTTTCACCACAAATAAAATCTAATTCACCTCCATTGTATTGAGGCGGAGGCACAAATCTCTTATACTGCATCTCAAAAACTGGACAAATTAAACCAAAACAGTAACAGTAATACTTTTGCAGATAAAGGGTAAATGTAAATATATTAAGAATTTTAAAAGGAAGCTACATTATATCCTATTGACTAAATCTGCTTCAAAGGGTTTATCTGTGAAATCATCACTGTCGCCAAGGCCTTGAGGCTAACTGTAAGGCATAAAAATTACGAAGAAGAAATCAGAGTAACAAAGAAGAAAGCAGAGGAAATTAAGAAAATAGAGGGGGAAGTCCAGCTATAGAAAGAAAGGTCATAAAAGCTGTACGGCTAAATGGAAATAACATAAGTGAATACCGTGCGGCTTTCATTGTGCCAGAATGACTTTTGAATGAGCACATTGATACAGTATGAAAGCACCTGCACAGAGGGAGATCAGTGGGCAGCAATGGAGATTATGTCACTTCAGCACCCACCGGAGAGGAGGATCCTGGACCAGAGGATGATGGCTGTGCGTCATGCTCTCAAATCAAGCCCACCATCTCACACAAACACACACACACACACACACACACACACACACACACACACACACACACACACACACATGCAGTTTGCCTGACTTGTGTGTACATGAACACAGAAATGTCAAAAATCCAGCATGGCACACACACACACACACTACAGAGTGCTCTGTGTCTTGATAACCGAAAAACAGAAAATCACCACGGCAACTGAACACTAATCGCACTTTGTGCCAATCTTGCTCTCCATGTCTCACTGTGTTTGTTATTTTTAGGCTATTTCAAGACTCACACAAAAGCAACATTAACCGGCAAAGACCTGTAATAATAACAATTATGACTTTGATGAATTGATTCATATAAAGCACTTTTTTAAAAAGAAAAATGTAAGAGAAAGCATGTTTACACAGTTCAGAATGTAGGTTGTTTACTTAATTATTCATAAACTGACGAATACTTAACAACACATTTCTATTTTCTAAGACAGCAGAAAAGTGCCACTTACCTGTGGCTGCAGCAGATGCCAATGGTCGTACAGACGGACAAAGAAATGCCTGGAAACTGGAGGCGCACAGCTCACTCACAGTCCCCATCACAACACAGCGTGTATTCAGGAGTTTGTGACAAAACAGTGTTCAAGGCTAAAGGTATCCTCTCAGCATCTCTTTGCTTTACTCCCCCTTAAGTCGGAGTCATACTTCACTTAAAGGAGAACAAATCAGCAGCAGGATAAAGCTCTGGCCCTTGAGAAAGCCGGGCTTTACATGTAGTGTTTTCCCTCCCGACTGCCACCAGACTCTGACAGACTCTCAGATTAGCTCTCAAAACACTCTCTACTCTCACTCTCTCTCCTCCCTCCTCACTCTAGTTCACACACTTGACCTCACCCCTGAATCAGCCTCACGCACTCCACACTTGCACTACTCTACACACAAAAACCTGTCGCATTATATTACACATATACAGTATTATATAGATTTTAGTGATTGACATAAAGAAAGGGACACATAATACCGTATATAGACACACACCCACTGCTGTGTCACTTTGAAAGTATTCTTGGAAGTGATGACAAATGTATACACACATCGTATCCTCCTGTTTCACACACCCCCACACACACATCAGAGCCCAGTTTAGTTTAGCTAGAGCTGAGTAAACACACACACATACACACACAGGCACATACATTATGTTGCATATCAGTGGTGGAATATATACATAATATACACAGTAATACCCTTTATTTGAGTAAAGGTAGCAATTCTACAGTGTAAAATGCTAATTTTGAATCAATACTGCATTCAAAATGTATGCAGGTGTTTCAGAAATGTATTTATTTCATTTAAGTATTACAGAAGGTTTTATCACCAATATATAACAAAATCTGTTTCATACATTGTTTAAATTCTATGTCCATATTTCGATCTGTATACAGTGCCTGGAGTCTTTATACATATATTTTGTGTCAGTTTTAGAGGATTTCTAACATACGTTTTGTGTGTAGAAGTACCTGCAGAACAGTTATGGCAGAAGTAACAGCACTAGTAGTAGTGACAATTAGTTACAAAGGTCTAAGCAGTCGCATCACATATAGCACATGTCAGTATAACAACTCAACTGTAACAATGCGTGGAAAATGCTAGCAGTTGTCGAAGCAAGTGTTGGAGCTTCTACTCCATATATATATATATATATCTCCACTATAGCTATTTATATATTGCATCTGCCATAAAGGACCAGTGCTACTATTTAGGTGAACAGTGTGAGTGAGTGTGATATGATTGACCTTGAATTTGCTCTTTTGATACACGATATCCTTTGATTTTTATTCCATTGGTCCCATACCTTGGAACTTGCACTACATTCCCTGTCAGCATCACTCCATTTCTCGCTTTCACTCATTAAATCTCCCTTCCTCTTCTCTCTCTCTCTCTCTCTCTCTCTCTCTGTGGAGCTGACCTCTTTCTGTTGCACTTGACCTCATCCACTCACTCTTGAACTTTTTCTGCCACTTATCCGTCCACAGTGTGTGTGTGTGTGTGTGTGTGTGATCTTTCCCTCTCCCAGATCTGACAACACTCCTCACAACCAGGAATATCTTTTTTTTCCTGTAAAACTTTATCAACTTTGGCAGCATTGTGTGACTTTATAAGATTCAAACTCACAAAATACAGTACAGACATCACAGGTGGCAGGTGGTACTGAAAAACAGAGAAAGAGTAGGTGGTGCGATGTGAGCAGCCCCAGTGAACTTTTATGTGATTTGCATATAAAATAAAGAAAAAGGGAGAGAGAGTCTGTTTCCACAGCATCAGGCTTCATCGGGCAGTGATGCTGACGAATTGCGCACAAATGGACCTTTCTATTTATAGATGATATCTATGCAGTTGGGTTCCTTGTGCTGCTCCGCCTGCTGCGGCTGCTCATTTATACCACGTACCTACTGTAGTGTACGACACAAAACCAACAGCATCTTCTCGTATATAAAAATAATCAGTGGTGGAAGAAGTATTGAAAAGTAAAAGTACCAATCAGGAGAAGAAATGAAGTATTATCAGCAAAATGTACTCAAAGTCTCAAAAGTAAAAGCACTTGTGATACCAGTGCGAATATAACACCCTTTCAGAGTGTTATATTTACCTTATTATTGGAATTTTATTACTGGTTCATTAACATGTACGCGGCCTTTCAATGTATATAATGTTGGGTAGTTTAATCTATAACAATGCATGTTTTTTTAATTCATCATATGTCTTACATAGTAACTAGCGACTGTGTAACTAAACGTACTGGAGTAAAAAGTACAATATTTCCCTCAGAAATGTAGTGGAATAAAAGTATAAAGTATCATAAAATGGGAATCCTCAAGTATATCAAAATTGTACTTAAGTACAGTAAGTAAGTACTTAGTTACATTTTACCAGTGTTAACAGTGTTGATGTGAAGTCCGCCAAGCCAGAAAAAGTATGAAACATAATCACAGGATTCAAACCTTCAGTACTTTCAGATGCTTGTTTACATTATTTTCATCTTTTCTATTAGCGAGTCTCATGATGGAAAAATAAAAAATAAATATAGTACCACCATTCTCAGCTACCTTATCTTCACTTCCTCTCTCAGCGCCGCTGTCTTTGACTCCCCTCTTAAATGCATCGGGTTGCCATGACAACCAAAAAAGCCCAGCATGTGACAGAGCAAGAAAGTGCAATGGGTGAGAAACAGTATCATTCACCTTCTTCTTGCTCATGGTTTTTGTTTGTTTATGACATTCCTTTCCCTTTTTAAAAAATACTTGTAAAATGTATTTTGTGGGCAATATACAGCTGCAGTGGTATTTCTTTAAAACAAATGTATTTATTTAACAAACTATTTAATTTATTTGTAAGGGACCAAGTACACTATTAATCGTAAATGTTTCCATTTTATGTACTGTACCAGAGTTAGCTAGCTTAATGTTGAAGCTTATTTCCTCCTAAAAAAAAACCACCTAGCCCCAGCATGATAACATTTACTGATTCGCACTAAATGCAAAGTACAGACAAGGGTAATGTCATTAGCTAGCTTTGCAGGTATTAGGTCATTTTTGACCTGATGATGGCGCTAGATGAAAGGTTAAGGGATCACCAAAGCTGTTACAATTAATCCCGTGGGGACCATGAATATCTGTACCAAAGTTCACAGAAATCGATCCGATAGCTTTTGAAAACCACAAACGTCAATGTCAGTTTTAGCCACTAGCTTGGCTAACAAATTAGATAACGGGGCAGAAGCTGTCTGCCATGGAGTCTGGTGAGACAAGGTCAAAACCACTCTGGAGACTCTAAAAGAATGTTAAACATGATCTGAATTTTCTCAAGTTTAAGGTGACATATTAGACCTTTGTGCTGCTGCACACATCTCATATTTTCTCAGTGATTCAAATAGATTCAATTAAAAATGAAGTGGAATGAAATAGCAATTCAGACACTGATATTATTTCCCCAAGCCACTGAAAAAGAGCGTGTGGGTGCAGCTTCCTTTCACCTCAGTTAAACTGCACATCTATGTAGCAGAGGAAAAGGGCAGAGCTTTATGTTCAGCTATGTTCAAGATCAAGAAAAGGGTTTGAAAAGCCTCCTTCACAATATATTTCTAGTATGAATGAGCCTTTAGATTTATGACAACTTGGGTTAATGTCAGGATATATTTTAGATAATTTTGCTTTAGGTATGTGAGCTCTACTGACTTTTAAATTGATGAAGACTTACAGAAGATAAGTGTTTCAGGGAGCACATTTCAAACATTCAAAGGTATCAGGTGCTTTTAGAAAGACACAAAGCAGTGACCTGACCTGAAAGTATCTATAGAAACGTGACAGGTAAAACACACCAGACAATTTAACAAATGAGGCAAATCAATCTTCACTGAATGGGTCTTTAAAACATCTGCACCAGTTCAGTCATGTTTCATCTTTTATAGACAAGATAGAAAAAGAGAGAGATTTGAGGCCAAGGGTCTTGTAAAAGAAGAAGTATGGACCCTTATGGTGCAGAGAGAGACATGTTTGGGGAATAATTCAGTTCCATGGCAACCCATTAGACTGAAGTTCATAAAAAAAATCCAGATCTCATTATGAGGAAAAACTGGTCTGTCATTTACTGCAGACCAAAGTACAAACCAATCCAATTTGTGTGTCTTCACATTTAAACTACTGACCCTTAATTCTTTAGGTGATGTAGTGCAACCTTGAACTATGATTGCACACACAGTGTACAGTCACAAGTTAATGAAAGCTGAACACAGTTATCTGGAAACCTCAAACAAATTTGGGCGGTTCTTCCTCTGACAGCTGCTTCTGTCATGATTCACATTTGTGGCATCTCACAAGAATGACTGTGTTCCTCATTTAATCCTCTGAGAGTTATAGGTTTTTTGCTTTTAGTTACTTCTCAGGCTTATGATTAGTTACTATGTGTAATTTGTGTTTGTGGATGTCTATCTTTAGTTTATGTGATGTGAACTTTTTCACTGTCTTTAGGTAGGCAGGTGTTTATTCATTCTTTCTATTTTGTGTTTTTTTTCCTGTTGTATTTTATTTATTATATTCTTCTGTATATATGATAAGATAAGATAAAATAAGATAGAACAGGAAATTGTTGTGCAGCAGTTGCAGTGCAGTGTAGGAAAGAGTTATATTTATATATAAATATAAAATATCAATAAGGCGCAAATCCAAAATATACACAATACCAAAAATATAAACAAGGTTAATGATAAGGTTGCTTTTTGGTGAGTTGCATATAGATATGTATGAAAAGTGACATATAGCTACTGTATATATGTACAATATCAAATCTCAAGTGTATAAGTGTATATAGTTAATTCAAAATGTTTAATGATTATGTCGGTGATATTGTCCCTGTAAGTCAGAGAATGTGTTACTTGTTGCTGTATATGTATTTTAATGTAAAACACATTGAGTGTACTTGCAGTTGCCTTAGCTTCCTGTGTGAAAGCATGGGGTTTGTAGAAGTGACCTTGGTTTGGAGCATGAAGAGGCTGCTGTGTCCTCTGGTGGCCACTGGGTGGCATCACAACTACAAGGGACAGTGTTTATGTAGAAACGCATGAATTATTTACACCAGGTCCCTGCCAGTGCAGCTTTACTGGACCAAATCGATGCAAATTTGATGGACGTCATTGATAAAATTAAAGTACAATCAGCTGCATCCTGGTTTATGTGTGAAATCATGTGAGTGTACTTGAAGAGAAATGGTGACATAAGAAAATAAGTGAGCCAGGCCAGAATATTAACCCTGTACTGCAGGCATTATGTCTTTTTATGGGGAATATCCCAACATATTTGTGAAAGATTGATTCTGATAATCCCTCACTTAAGTAAAAGTAGCAATATCACACTGTAAAAATACTATTATTACTATAATATTACTATTAATGTTGTTGCTGGTCGAGGTGGATCTCATTTTAACTTCCATACTTTATATACGTTGCCTATTGGTAGTTTATCCCTTAACAATATATAATTTTAGAAACTCATTATAGGTTTTCTATGTAAAATTTTATAAGTAACTAGTAACAGGTAAATGTAGTGGAGTAAAAACTTCAGTATTTCCCTCTGAGTTGCCTAACTGCACAATGTTGCCTTGATATTGCCACAGTTTAGGTATACAGTATCTATAATAACAGTATTATGTTCATGTTTATATTTTTCCCAACATGTTATCTTGATTTAAAGGCGTTAAATAGACATATTTATCTTCCCTTATTGTAGCACTGCTTCCTGAAAGTGTCTTTCCACCTAAAAATGCAACCTAATACTCACTTCAGCTCATCCTTTGATTCATTGGAAAAATAACAATGAGTTAAAAGTGAAATATTTATAAATGGGAGGCTGTGGGTGCCTCAGGTCAACAGAAAAAAAATGTAGTGAAGGTTCTGATTCATAATTCATTTGTTCACATTTATTTGTGCTTTTTTGGACAAGTATTCATTCTGTGCCTCTTCCTGTCTGTCCTCAGCGTCTTGGGTAACCAGGATTGCAAAATAAAGGTTGCAGCAACATCTCACATCCCTCACCCACTCAAAGGTTACACAACTGGGTTTTCGAACACAAAGGGAGAAGTCAAAAGCAACTGATTTAAGAGAAATGACAGAGGACAGTCACACACACCTTGCATCAGTCCATTTCACCTAAATGTACTTATATTTGAATTCACACTCTCCCTCACAAATAGACCTGATCTCTGAGTGACCCAATTAAAGCTCTGTTGAGGAAGAAGTGATTGTTCTAACAATCCTGTTTGACATTACTGAGGAGAGAATGAACAGAGATGACAAAACCGCCCGGTCTCGGCTCTGCCCGAACATTTCTCAAATATTTTCCTATTTGTCTGCTCTTCTCCCAACACAGCCTCTCCACTCCGTTCTCATATCTAGAGTATGTCCCTCACACACTGACGACCTCGGTGGGAAATTAACAGCAGCCAAATGAAGGCCAAGTTTGACTGCTTAACATACCAGCATTACAAACGCTTGGAGGTCAAATTTAAAGTTCAATGTAATGTGTAGAATTAACATTATGTTTTTTGGGAAAGAACATTTTATTCCCTGAAGGCATTAACTATTCTAGTGGTTATACAGATTCAAAATCAATAAGTGACATTGTGAAATAAGTAATCAATACAGAATATACCCCATGAAATAGTAGAATAATGCAATATTTTTTTAGCTCAGCATTATTATGAAATGTTATTTCATATCGTTTCTTTTCACAATAACAGAGTTTATTGTAGGTCATTTTTAGCCATGCTACCTGCATGGCTCTAGGGATGGAAATGTCAGTCAGTTGGTCAGCCCATCACTTTGGTCTAGACTGAAATATCTTCATCTAGCGCCATCATCAGGCCAAAAGATGTTGTGTTTAATGCTCATTAGAAAATATTAGCATGCTAACATCCTAAACTGAGATGAACATTTGTGGTTTTGAGTGAAATGTTTCAAAAACTATTGGATGGATTGGCATGAACTTTGGTACAGATATTCATGGTCCTCTCGGGATGAATGAAAACAGCTTTGGTGAGCCCTTAACCTTTCATCAAGCACCATCATCAGGTCAAAGATTGTCCAATATGTTTGGTTTATGACCAAATACCTGCAAAGCTAGCTAATGACATTCCCCATCGTCTGCACGTTGTGATTAGTGCCAATCAGCAAATGTTAGCATGTTAAACTAAGATGGTGAACATGGTAAACATTATACCTGCTACACATTGGCATGTTAGCATAATCATTGTGAGCACGTTAGCATCCTGAGGGGAACATGAATGTTGCTACTAAATGTCAAGTGGCAATCAATCCATTCAATAGTTGTCGAGACATTTCATTCAAAACCACAAATGTGAACCCGGTGACACTAGAGGAAAAAAGTCATTATCTGGGAACCACAAATGTCTGTCAAATTAATTAGACGCAGGAGATATTTCATGGCATAAGTGAAAACTTTGACCTTGGGGTCTCCATACTTTTGGTGAGGTCAAACAGCCTAGCCTGCATCTCTTCATCGAAACCCAAAAGGTATCCGCAAACAGTCCTTGTCCAAATGACTCACACAGGCAGCGCTTATTCTTTCAAACATGTGGTTTTTAATTTGATAATACTGAATATTTTGTCCTTCGGCCCGGACTAACACAAAGCATCAAACACATGCACAGTCCTCTATTCACACAAGGTACCCATTTCTCCACACCTCTCCACAAAGGATTATTCTCTCTCACGTTACTCCAGCGCAAGAGGACCTTCTCACCTCGACACTACAGCTAAAGACATCGTAGACAAAGGCAGCAAAAACACACAAAAATCATGACAGGTATAATAATAACACTGAAAAAATACAGAGTAATGGAAAATGGAAAGAGTTTACTTTTAAATTATGCCTCTAATACTCCATCATATATTTTTTTTGTTAATGTAGCTTGAGGTGTATAAAACAGCACTGTAAACTTCAAATTGAGTAACTTGCTTTCTATGACAGCGATAAAGCTTTCATTAATAACTGGAAGGAGCAGGAAAGACGAGTCGAAGCTAACATTAAGCATGTAAAAGACCGTATTACTCATGAAATGAACCGTCTGCGAGAGTATATTGGCAAATCATGAAACTGCTGTTGGCATTTACAATCAACAGATAATACAAAGACACTGAAATAACATCCCACAAGCTCTTTTTGTTTCCCTTTCACACAAAAAAATCTGCAAAAAGATCCCTTATATCCAAACCTCTCACACACCACTTATTTGTTCTTGTTTCATTGCAAGTACTATTTTATCTCTTATGACAAACATAGTAAGAATAAGCTTGCGTTCGTAAATATATGGATCACCAAAAGCACTCAAAATCGGCGAAATCTGCACCTGAGGTGGATCTGTCGGTCTGGGAGAACGATAATAACTGTCACATCAGTGTGTTCAGGTTCTTGTCTTTACTGGAACTCATCCTCAAAAAGTGCAAATCTAGTTCTAATGCAGTAAATAATAATTATCAAGTAACAACAAAAGTATATGCATAGGTACTGTACAGCTACATAGTGGGGATAACAAGGGAGAGGGGTGAAGATGAGATGAGGAAGAGTGAGAAATTTGGGATATTTCTGATTGGACTGTGGGTGGTGAAGAGGTGTTGTTTTACCTCCTGAGCAGGTTTAAATTTAGAGCGCTCATCTTCACACAGCATAGACTGGTCCAGTGAGGCCTGTGACGGTCACAGGCTTCAGTTCAAATCGCTACAAGGAAAGATTTTCACCTAACAAACACCAGAAAAGATCAGCCACGCAAGATGACTCATGTTTCTTTTTAAAGAAAACAGCTGAGCATTGTTGTGGGCGCCCGACGTCACCAGTGGCCAAACAGAGATGAGAGAAGCAGTAACTAATAGGGAGACAATCTTTTTAAAAAAAACAAAGGCAACTTGGAATTTGGCTTTGGAATAAAATGGAGAATGAGGTAATAAAAGTAGATACATGATGGGTAACGAATGATCGTCCGCAGATCAGGGATTGATTGGTGGAGAGCAGAGCGGTTAAAGAGCTTTGTGGGGCAGGAAGTGCTCTGTCTCACCGAGAATTTATATCCTCCTGACGCCAGCCTCAGGAGGAAGTTACATCATCACTTGACCAGTCTATGTCTCATGATGCTATTTTATTTGTTTTTACAGAGACGCTGTGTGCCTGAGAACAACCTTTGAGCCTCTTCAGAGTCAGTTAACGCTGAGCAACGCTGAGGCTGAAAGCGGCCTGCTTACGGGCAACAAATACAAAGAGAGGCCAAAGATTGTTTTCAGACCATCAGGTAATTACAGTCACATTAGCTTTGCCTTTTTATCAAAAATTACTTTTGCCTGATGTTGTTAAATTTCAATGGATAATCGTTTACATTTATTTTCCCCAGGCTGTGCAGTGGGCAGTCAGGTGTGCCACGTGACTAAGGCTCCTCGCCATCCAGGAACTCCTTCTTGGGCGATGCGACGCCGCGGTACCAGGAGCAGGAGCCGTCTGCCCTCTTGATGCAGGCGTAGTGGTTGGCCTGACGTCCGTGCACCTGCTTCTCAATCATCAGGTCCGTCCACAGACATTCCTCAGGAGCGGAGATCTCACAGGGCAAAGAGGGACAGCGCACAATCTGCAAAGACACACAAAACAATCTCTATAGTGTGTGCATAATCTGCTCAGTCATGTAAAGTTATGATATTGTATTTTATATATACAGTTTCAGTACAAATACTAAAACAATATACCTTATGATAAGTTACTTTAAAGTTGTAATCTTTGTGATGTTTTTATCAAATCAAACTTTTTATATTATTTATGGTCAGCATTTGTTCTGCAATAGCCCTTCAATGTATTTACTTTCAGTAATTATCTCTCTATATTGTATATAGTAATAATATCAGCCTCACTGTTTACCGTTTGCTCTCTTTACACAGTATCAGAGCTGTATTGAGTTACTGTGAATGCAAAGAGAACAACCTGCTGAGTTCAACTGGTGAAATGCAGGGTGGCTTTCATTGTGAAGGAGCCAGAGGGAGTACAATACATTCGTCACTGCAGTTGACGCCGACAGCGATCGTTCATCAAAAATGTGTCTGTGACGATGGTCAATTTCGGCACGTTGGATCATTTAATTTTTCTTGCAAGGGAGAAATGGAACAAGAGGAAGCAGCTACAGGGAACCGTTTGATGAAGAGCTCCTCCAACAAGGTAATCAACGTCTGCTGTTTTGTGGAAAACTACTTGTCGCCCATAGGATGAGGGGAAAAGGCAGATTATTGACAGACTTCTTTATTAAAACAGCAAGAATTTGTTTGGCTGCACTGTAAACACATACACCAGTTGCTGTACTGTTATATTATTGACAAAGTAGCTGCTCAAGGTGTTTGCTGTAGTCAACCATGCCAAATCAACCATGACTGAAATCCTATTATAACTTTAAGAAATGTTTTTCTACAAAACCCTTTTTTCCATTTAAACAGAACAAGCTGGAGTACTCAAATGTTAATTGTTGTCTGCTGTACAAGAACTTTGTCTGCATAAAAAAACTGTCTAAAATGGGCATTACTATGAGTTAAAGGATAAGTCTGACATTTTCAGAAATACGCCATGGGATGTTTAGCTTAGCTTAACATAAAGACTGGAAACAGGGGGAAACAGCTAGCCTTGTTCTGTCCAAAGGTAACAACATCCGCCTAACAGCATCTCTAGTTAACACATTTCATTTTGTTTGTATCACTGATAGAAAACAGGAAAAAGAAGCTGAAAGCAACACATAATTGGCTTTTTTTAAATGAATGACTTGATCATCAAAGTCCATAAATTTTCTGTGATCTAATTCAAATCAGTGAATCCACATCTCTGTTTCCCAACTCAAAGCACTGATGTTTTTTTGTTGGAGCTGATGTTGTGGCTCATGTCTCGTTTGGCCCGTTATGTCTGGTTTATACTGCAGGAAGACAGACAGTCCTCCTCCACTGCCTTACCTTGCATTCACAGCCCATCTGGTAGCGCTGGCTAAGGCCCTTCTTCTGAGTGTTGCTCAAGGAGTCCCAGAGCATGATGTAATCACACAGGGTCACATGCATGCGCCCGCCGGCCTCGGCCTTGCCTGAAAAAGAACGAGACACTGATAAAAGCTTCAGAAAATTCAGACACAACAAGATCACACATGCAGGAGAACACCAACAACCATCCTGATGCGTCAATATAAGTGTTGGACAAAAGGTCACAAACTATGAGTGTCAGACAACAGATTCACAGGTAAAACTGATTAAATCTGTTGCTTTTCAGACTGGTGCCTGCAGGCATCAACACAGACCACGTGTCCTCGTGAAAATCTGGAGTTTCTTTCACGCACAAGTGGCACCAGTCAAAACAAGAAGATATTTCAAGTTGAGTTTACAGATCTGCTGAGGCCGCATCCTCTTCCCTTCACCACTATCCATCTGCAGAGCAGCTCTCAACATGTCAACAAGTCCTCACAGTATGTCCTCGCAGACGGGACCGACTCACGTTTCACTTTAACTCTTCCAACTGTTAACCCTTCGAATTGGACAAAGGATGAATCATTTTAAAAGATGCCCCGGTCGGCAGAAAGTTAAGCTCAAGTCTTACATCTTGAAAAAAAAGAAAAGAAAAAAAGAGTCTGAGAGAGAGGAAACGCTGGCTTCAGCAGTTCCTCCTCTTACAACTCTATGTAATTAGGGGCGAGTGTTTGCGGGTACATCCATGTCTGTGATGGGGAAACCAGAGCATGCATGACATCATGATCCTCTGTGTCTCCTCTGCTCGCTGTACTATGTCTCAGTCTGCTGCTGACTGCCTGTGCTGCTTTCAAGAATATTCAGTAAGATTCAGTACACAAACATAGGAATAGTTTGTCACATTAGGAAATATTCTTATTCACTCTCTGGTTGGATGAGAAGATTGATGCCACTCTCAAATCTGTCCGTTAAACATAAGGCTACAGCCAGCAGCCACTTAGCTTAGCATAAAGACTGTAGACAGGGGGAAAACAGCTAGCTTGGCTCTGTCCAAAGGTAACAAAATCCACCTACTAGTACCTCTAAAGCCAGTGTTTATGCTAAGCTAAGCTAACCGGATGCTGGCAGTAGCTTCATATTTAACAAACGGACATGAGGGTGGTATCAATCTCCTCTGCCAGACAGTGAATAAGCAAATTCCCAAAACGTTGAACTTTTGCTTTAAACCTGCACTAGCAAATTGTTTTGGCCACTTGGGGGCAAGCTGTAAACACAATACTTGCATAATATCATCATATGGTGAACGCGTTGGCAAATAGTTAGTGTATTTACGCAGACAGCAGTTACGAAGCAACACTATGATTCATCTGGAGTAGTGTTTCCGACCACCTGATGAATGTAAGTCCAATATTCACTCTGTTTTAGGTCTCTGCCAACTCCTGAGGGAAATATCTGACTCTTTAGCTGCTAAATGCTCCACTATGTTCACCAGCTAGTCGCCAACTGTGCCGGTTTGCTGTTTGGTGCTGAGAAGGCAGTGTATAGTAGTAAACAGCTGCCTGCTGCGGACAAAAACAACACGATGAGAGTGAACTTATACAGAAAAGTTGCAGCTCGGAAAACAAAAACAATGAGCTGAAATTTATTATAAAGCTCTGTAGAGCTGAGGGTGATAATTCTCTGATTTCACGTACAAATACTCATGTGATCAATTGTTGACAGAATAGATATAGGTTATATAACCTTAAATAAAGGTTAGTGGTCTAGAAAAATGGCAAAAATGACTTATGCAACTAATCACACTGAGTGGAAGAAAGGCTATGCAAATGTAAAAATGCAATCTGTGAAAGTGAACTTGAACACAAGCTCTTAGACAGTCACTAAGTCATAATACATCCAGCCAACAACAGAAAGCTCCCTTCAGGCTGTTATCTTGTAGAGTGAAATATTTTATTTTCATTTCATGGTCATCTGACCTCGAGCAAGGAGAACAAGATATACAGCAGTACGTACATTTACAACTCTCAGGGGCTCAAGCTGTAGCAAGACAAACAAGGTCACTCCCAGTCTGCACAGGGTTTAGTCAGCAGCGTATCATTACCCAAAATAACAAACAGTTACTCCTCAAAAACACAAAATGGCCCGTTAGTCTTTATCCGATCTCATGTTTGTCTGCCCGGATGTCTGTAAATTCCTGTTGCTTTCTTATCTGTTGGTCCGTCTGTCTCAGTTTATCCACCCAAAACTGAAATCGAAGATGTCTTATTTTACAGTCTCCTTACTCACACATCCACATCATGTGCTAAAGGCTAAGTAATCACTGCAGCATTTGTATTATTATTATTATTATTATTATTATTTCTATTTAGCTGTAAAGCTGCTAAAAGCTCAAATTTTCACACTTAAGATTACAGCTGCAATGAATATTTTCATTCGTTATTACTCTAGCAAGTATTTTTGGGGAAGCATTTGGGGTGTTTTTGTTTTTAAAAATGTTTTGAATTTTGCCCATTTGAAGTTACTAGAGCCCAAAGTTCCACATTAAAATGTGTTATTTTGACTAACAATCAAATACTATTTACAAAGATATAAAACTGAGAAAAGCTGCAAATCCTCTCTGAAGCAAATTAACAAATATTTAGTAGTTTTACTAAATAAATTACTTAAATAATTACTTGATTGTTAAAATTTAATGCCAACCTGCAATAAAGTGATTGACCAAAATCTAAATGCTTAAAAGAAATAGTTCAACATTTTAGAAATTTCGCTTATTTCGCCTTCTTGTCTGGAGTTAGAGGACTCTTACTGTACGCTGAGTAGTATACAGCCAGTAGCCAGTTAGCTTAGCTTAGCATAAAGACTGGAAACAGGAGAAAACCGCTAGCATGGCTCTCTCCAAAGGTAACAAAATCCACCTACCAGCACCTCCAAAGTTCACTAATAAAACACATTATATCTTGTTTGTTTAATCCAAACAAATACTGAAGTGTAAGAATGTCAAGTTGAGAAATAGTTCCAGCAAGAAACACCTCGTTAAACCACAACATGTCGTTTTTACATTCTTTTAGTGTACATCTTAAACAAACAATATATAACGTGTTAATCAGTGAGCTTTAGAGGTGGTGGTTGGTGGATTTTTTAAACTTTGGACAGAGCCAGGCTAGCCGTTTGCCCCTGTTTCCAGTCTTTATGCTAAGCTAAGCCAAGCTAACCGTCCCCTGGCACTAGCTTCATACTTAACACACAGATTTGGGAGTGGTATCAATCTTCTCAAATAAGCCTATTTCCCAAAACATTGAACTATTCCTTTAAGCGTTTGCATGGGCCACCAACGACTTGTCACAGACAGATTTTCAGATTTATGTTGGAATCAGTTAACGGCTAAGGTGACCAACGGGACACTTGATGCTTTGCTTTCATTACAGACATAAAATCTCACAAATAACACACACCTGAGATCAAGTACTCCTTCTTGCCATTAACATCCAGGGTAACGCCACAGACAGCGGACACAGGAGCAGTGAAGATAGCCTCGATGTCCTCGTTAGGCCCCTTGAACATCTGGAACAAAACCACAGAGAGAGGGTCAAAGGTCAGAATGAAGGAGTCTGAGCATCAAACCCTTTTGATTAAAATACTAGGCGGCATCTGGTAGATATTCTATCAAGATAATGATTCACATACGATCAGTGTATCCTTACCTTGGTCTGTTTGACCTCATACTGGATCCTCTTGATGGGGTTTCCATAGATATCATTCCCAGAAACCACCTCTCTCTCTCCCACCACCTTTGCTCGGATCACTGTGAGGGAAACAGAGGAACACGGCGTCAGATCACACGGTGTTACATGATCCCACAATCAAAAGAGCGAAAGAAAGAAAGTAGATGCAAAAAAAAAAAAGACAAAACCATTTACAAAAAAGGATGCAGAAAGAGTGCTGCTGTAAGCAACTAAACTTGTAAAGAAAAATAATATCGGCCGAATCAGGGTGGGAAATGAACTTTTTACAATGTGAACATCTACCAGCCACTCAAGATTTGATTATCATTATTTTGTGTCTGAAACCTACCAGCCACTTTCATATTTTACCAGCATTTGCTGCCAATATATCAATTTCGGATTTTTTTAAACTCTCAAATATCAATATTGGTATTGGCCTCAAAAATCCAGTATTTGTCGGGCTACAGAAAAGACCTTTGTCAGAAAGTAGCCACCAAATAAAAACCAATTAATACAGTTATGAACACAAAAACTGTCCATCCATCCATTAACTATATCTGCTTATCTGTTGCAGGACTGCTGGAACACAAAAACTAACAAACGCATATCAATATATTTGACACACAGCCACAGTGATGTGAATAAAATGAATGTTTGTTTTTCTGTCCGATATTATCATGACCTTATGACGTGATTTTCACTGACAGTTGTTAATACTGGAACGTCACCCAAGCCTCAGATTCTTGTTCACCACATCCCAGGCCAACAATCTCCACAGCTGCCTCAAGTCAAGTCTCATATGCACATACCACACCGAGGCAGAGCACCGACAATAAAAAATGAGCTGGAGTAGCTTGGCTCGGGCATCAACAGTAGCCCAGTCAATGAAAACCCAACTAGGTTTCTATTGGGTCCAAAATTGCACGAGGGCCAGACACATAAACTGACTTGGCCCGCAACACAAACCTTCCTGCCTCCAAACATGACCAGGAAACCGTCCAAGGATCAGAAAAAGGAATAAGAATACAACTCGAAAGCTGATATACAGAGAAAGAGTGGGCCAGAGACATGTTTCTCACCGTGTGTGTGTGTGTGTGTGTGTGTGTATGTGTGTGCGCTTTAACGGCCTGACTGACTACATCAAGCTTCAGCTATGCTTAGGGCATTTATTCAGAATGGAAAATATGAACAATAGAGAAGAGAAAAAATAAAAAAAAATAAAACATAAAATAAGCAGGAACAGAGGACACGTACACATAGATAAACACACGCACACACACACACACACAGTTGACTGCTGTTGCTCTTACACCCTTGGGTTCAGTTTATGGCTTGGAGCAGAAACAAATATGGGGGTTCATGGCTCCCAGAGTTAATAGTGTCTCTCTAGTTCTTCTGCGCCTTCCTTTTCCCCTTTTCTTTCTCCCAAACATGCATGCTTTTCTGCACATGTAACTACGACTACATCGTTAGTGCTGCAACTAACAATGACAACTTTTCAGCGTTTACCCCCCCCCAGCGTTTCCAAGTGGTATTATTGTTGCCGCCGCTGTCGCAAAGTCACCAAATGGTGGAAATCGTTGGGACTCTGTAAATAATAATATAAAGAGTAACGTTACGGTCTAGACCTGCTCTATAGTGCCCTGAGATAACTTCTGTTATGATTTGGCGCTGTATAAATAAAACTGAATTGAACTGGTTCATTTTCTGGCTGCTAGCGGTATCGTTTTGGACAATAGTCGGGCTGCTAGGGGTTGCTACCGCTAACAGCCTGGCTGGTCCAGCTACCGAAAAATAAAAGCCCTATTCCTCTTCTGTTTTGGTTGTGCAGTGCAATGGTTGAGCCGCTTCCTTTGTGCCGTAAATCGAGCCTTCTTTTTCCCTGGGGTCTGGCTTTCTATAAGTATGCTGCTCTAATCAATATTTTCATATTGACAGTGGATCAAATGACTACCTGACTGCAGCTCTCGGACAAAACAAGAAGCCGTTTTCAGTGAAAAAGCTCTGATAAACCAACTGTGCACTATCATCATTAGCTGGTGAACACAGTGGAGCACTTAGCTGCTGAAGCTATTTTCCCTGAGACCAAAACGGAGCTAAATCAGAACTACTTGTCGGTCGAACAGTTTTGGAAACACCCCCCCCACCTTTCCAACGTCAGATTAGAGGCGTCTGTGTCGTTATGCAACTATTTCTGTCACTTTTCATGTGTACATATAAATACATCACTTTGAATGTCTTCCAGGAGAGACGGTCTGAAAATGTGCGCCATTACCTCCATATTTAAACAATATCACGTCTCCCTCCCTATGGCGGCCAGCTTTTCACCCCGCCTTCAAGTATAGCCGTTCAGAACAACTATAATTGTATGAACCAGTTCTTTTCTCGCAGAACCAGCCCTGAACGTTGGACTCACATTCATCAGGTAGCCACAAACACGACTCCAAACGAATGCTAATTTAGCTTCACGTCTGCCGGCTGTATAAATAAGCTACTGTTTGCTTAAACGTTCATCATATCAACTTTATAAAAGGTTATAATATGTCAGTGTTGTGTTTAAAAGTTTGTTCTGCTGCTCAGAAAAAAAAAAAAAAAATCTATTAATACAATGACTTGATGTTTAAGAAGTAAAACCTAAATGCTGACATCCAAAGAACAGGTTTTGCCAGACAGATTACAAATTTGCAATTTGGATAAATGACTACTTGAATGTTTGATTCATTGCTAATAAAAGAGAAGGAGGAGATATGAGGTTTGATAAGAGATTTGTTGACCCTTGGAGGCAGGATACAAAATGGAGCCAGCTGTCAGCAGCACAGATAAATGCTGCAAGCAAACTTATGCTCTTTAGTTGCACAGTTGATGCTTACGCAAATATGCAGCAGCAGCCAGAGTACACACATAAACACACACACACACGCAGCAGTATACCTGGCTGGCACACTCATCTGCATTCCCCTCAGTTTTTCCACTCTCATTTCCTGACCTCATTCTGAGCCACAAACTAATGAGCAAAGAAATCAGCAGCAGGACACAATACTGAGGGGAAATCACCCTGTTGTTCACGATGGATTGCTATTATGGGAGCTCATCTGTCCACCTTGGCGTTGCAGACATGTTTACTTCCCCCTGCAATAAAGCCAGAGCGGATGATCATGTGCAGTCTACACAGCGTGATGCCAAAACAGCACAACTACCGGGGGCCTGCAGGCGGCCAAGTTTCACTGCAGGTTGATCCTAAAGTCATCTGATCACCAATGGGTCCATCAGCAGCCAGGAGCCCCCTCCATAAACCACCAACTGACCCACATTTCGACTGCTCCCCTACCCCGCCCGACCAGGCCGACATCTAATGACTTATACATGCGTATCAGTCGCACTACGCAATGTTTTCCATGCAAATCCCATATGAACACACACACACTTAATTCAAGTGTAATATATTGTTGTTTGTGTTTATATATTATAGGGCTACAGCTAACAATTTTCATTATTGACTAAACAGATAATCTTTTTAAATTTATGGATTACTTGTTTGGCCTCAAAAATGTCAGAAAATTGTGAAAAATCAAAATCTCCCAGAGCCCAAGATTAAATCTTCAAATTTTGCTTGTTTTGTCCAACGAACAGTCCAAAACACAAATGCAGGCTCTGTACTTTAACAAAGTCCTAAAGAATAAATCAGATCGTCTTCAAATTTGGGCAGTGCAATCTAAAGACCTTCACGATGAAAAGTTGCTAAAAGTTTGATATTTCGTTGAACGGCGTGCCCGTGGCATGGCATCGAATTTCCATGTTCCGCCATGAAACAGGAAGTTGTTGTAACTCAAATGTACATGGTCCAATCTGCCCCAAACTTCACGTTTGATAATTGTCCTGGCCTGAAGACATCTACGTGCCAATATTGAGTTCTAGTCATAGCACCACCTACTGGCACCAGAAAGTAAGCCTTGTGTGACATAAACATCATTCGATTTCCATGAATTTTACGTTGTGTGGTCCACACTTGACATACAGCAACATAATGCATGTTTAGAGTCGGTCTAAACATGCCGTTGTCGGTCGCAATAATCCACAGCCGTGTCCATCGGTGTCCCGCCAGCACCCCCGACATGAGGGAAGGTGCGAGGGCCCGTTCATCGCTGCTTGCAGCTTTAATTAACTTTGTTGCTCAACTGTAAAATATTGTTGCCTCGGTACACATCCCCGTGGCAACTCTTTATGAACTATATCAGAGGGATCCTCGCAAAAAATGTGTCCATAAACACAATTTAAATACAAATATTGGCTGATATGTTATCCAATTGTTTCTATTCTAAAAAAAATCCATTAGGCGCTTTCAAAGGTTTTGCATCATGGGGTTAAACATTGTTCTTATGATGCATGTTAAGTTCATGAAGAAAACATGTCTGTATTTCCAAAAACAGAGACGTGTATAGTCAGTGTGTTGTTGCATGTCCACTGCTGCAGACTTCCACATCGCCCAGCCTCCGGACAGTCTGACTGGGCAGGGCTGCTGGGGAAGTTCCCCTTTGTGGGCAACAGATTTATACAAAAAGAGGATGTTTGTCTCTGCACGTGTGTGTGTGTGTGTGTGTGTGTGTGTGTGGGGTAGGTGCATGACACTGCTCGGTTGTTATGGCTTGCGGTCTGACCTGGGGCATTGTTTAGCATGAAAAACAGAAGGTAACACACACACACACACACACTCACATATATGCTTCTGGTCCCTGCATGTACAGTATGTGTGTGAACACGCAACGAGTGAGATCCCATTTCACCCAAAAAACAAATATCAATTGTCAAGACCACATAACTGTTGACAATGCCACTTTGTTGTTGCCTACATGCACATTCTGGGCAACCAGACAACCAACTCTATTCTGATTCTCTGCTCGTTTCAGGCCTGCAAACCCCATTTCACTCCGGCTTCTCCTCTCTCTGAGGTCCAGCCTCTGACTCTGCCTGTTCAGCGTCTTATCTGGGTGTTTCTCCCAGCAGATTGGGGTTTTCAGATCCGCCACAGTTTCAGCCGGACAATGACATCGAGCATTGTTGCCGTTTAGCGGTTTGCACTGCCTTTTAACGTGCATCCCCCATCCGCTGACAAAAGCTATATTGACTCACACAACATGAGCTCACCAAACACAAACACACCTCTCCTGTGAGACATCCTGTTTCTAAGTCCAGCAAGCTCAGTGAGAGATTGACTCACACCTGAAAATAGTCATTTTGCAATCAAATTACACCAATCCTGCAAACACACACACACACACACACACAGCTGTGCATGTGTGTGAATAAGGAGTCAAAAGAAGGAAGAAAAGATGGAGCCAGAGTAGTGTGGTCTTGAATTTTCTCATTCTCACGGATGCCATACATATTTTAACTTTGACCGTGACTTTTATTGCCTTTTCCCCCTAAAACACACCCTGCACTGACAGCCAGATGTCATGGATGCATGGCAGCAGGCCTACAGTTCTCTATTTGGGCTGTGAAAGTGTGTGTGTGTGTGTGTGTGTGTGTGTGTGTGTGTGTGTGTGTGTGTGTGTGAGAGAGAGAGTGTCCCAAAGTTGGGAAACCCCAGCAGCATTCCTGTAATTCCTCCCAGCACCACCCCTCACAGGAAGAAACAGGGCAGGAATGGAAATAAAGTTTTAAAAAAAAAAAATAGAGGAAAGCTTGTGGTGTGACATATTCTGTGGTTGAGATTTAACCCCCCCCCTCCCTCCCCTCCCTGAAATTTCTCTTCACATTCTCCATCCCTTGTCCTCCTCTCCACTCTTTCCCTCCTTGTCTCTTTTCTTTTCCTCTCTTGTGCCACGTTGCCCTGCAGAAGCCAGGCGACGCTGCTTCTTCATCCCGGAGTTGCTGAGGGTGAAGCCGGGTGAAGCCTGGTAAACACACACACACACACACACACACACACACACACACACACACACACACACACACACACACACACACACCTCCAGACCCGAGACATTATGTACAGACATGGCCCCTCCATGACTTCTTTCTGTGGACTGACTTACACAAACATAGTGCACTTACACCCTGAGAAACAGTATAGTCCTCTTAATGTAAATTCTAAAGGACTATAAGCATAGATAAATACCATAAAGTTAATTAATGTCATTATTAACTCTTGAGTGAGTGCCACAGGTGTACTTTTAACTCCTTATTGTCATGTTAAAATTTATTTAATATGGACTTGAGCATGTGCTTGTGGGTGTGTGTCTCCCTTCGAAGCATGCCCTCCATGACACCTAAACAACATTTTTTTTTATTCCTGTGCTTCCCAAATAGCTACTTTGGCATTTTATTGGTGTATGCTTTAGAGTCACCATGACGTGACAAAATGGCAATGGGATCTGCGTGTGTCTGCAGTCTGAATGCATTGCAAACAGCCGTGCCATATGGCCTTGATGAGCAACACCCCACCTTCAGGCTTTCCAGCGGTTTCCAGCAGCTTCTGTGAACCCATTCAGGGCGCACCGGAGGCGGGCTGGGCGGCTGCAAACCGTCCGTACAGCAGCCTGGTGCAACATTGGCTAGCTAAACAACAACAACAACAACAACAACAACAACAACAACAGTCCCCGGTGCTGTACTCACCTACATCGGCGTTGCAGAACGCCTGTTGCGGATGTACCGGAGCGCAGCTGCAGGCTTCCGCGAGCTCCTCCGCCCGCCACAGGACCAGCAGCGCGAGAGTGCAAAGGATGCCGTTAACGGAAAACGGCATTTTTATAAACACTGATGCGACGTTTTTTCCCTCTTCGTTGCTGTGTGCTGCGCAGATGCGTTGCAGTGTAGATCCAGCAGCAGGCAGCAGCGTCCCACCCCCTCCTCTGTTTTCTTTTTTTTAACCGACAGAGACCTGGCGACGTCAACAACACCGGACGGTCCTCTCGCTCCGCTCCGGTATAAAGGTGAGGTTTCACTGTGTAGTCGGTGGCTCCTGGGGGTATCTCTGCAGCTGTCTGTCCCTCTGGAGTGTTTTCGTTTCTGGGATCAAGGCGGTTTTATAAAGCAGCTCGTGCGGCTCCTCCCCCTTGCGGTAACGACTGAACCGGCAGGCGGCGCTGCGTCCCCCGTCCGGAGCTGCTGCTGCTTCAACCTGGACGTCTCTTATCAGTGGTGGAATATAGCCTAAGTACATTTACTCAACTACTGTAGGACTACTTAAGTACAATTTCGAGGTACTTGTACTTTACTTGAGTATTTCCATTTTATGCAACTTTATACTTGTACTCCGCTACATCTCAGAGGCAAATGTTTTTACTATTTATACTATTTACTGTTAAACTTTTTACTAAATTTCTCTGACAGCTTTATTACTTTTCAGATTACAATTGTTCACACCCTTCCTGTCCATTGAAAACCACGTATCTCCAGATTTGATGATTTTGAATGTTTGTGATAAACTGAAGGATTAAGTGTTTCTTTATGGGTTGAGAAAATTCTCCTGCTTCTTAAGATAAATAAACTATTTAACACTGGATTGGCTGAAAACAGGGCTGTTTTTCTGAGCTCATGAAAAGATCTGTGGTTCTCACAGACAGCGACGCTATATGATGATCTTGTAGATTAAACTACCCAACAGTATATAAAGTAGTTAAAATTAGCTCAATCATAAACATCTACAGCAGTAACATTAATCATCATATATAATAGGAAACCACTGACAGGGGCCATTTTACTGCAAAATGAGTACTTTTACTTTTGATTCTTTAAGTCAATTTTGCTGATACATACTTTTACTTAAGTAAGGTTTTGAATGCAGGACTTTTACTTGGAGTATTTTCACAGTGTGGTAAAGGATCTGAATACTTCTATAATACTTCTTTTCCACCGTGAATAGTCTTGGTATTACTTTATTTTACCATTTCTATTTTATGCTAATTTATACTTCTACTCCTCTACATTTCAGAGGGTAATATTGTGCTTTTTACTGCACTACATTTATTTGCCAGCTTAAGTTACTAGTTACTTTATTTTAATTTTAGCATTTGATAAGCTTATCAAATAAAACACAATATTAAGGATTAAACCAGTGGTTTCCAACCTTTTTGGTTTGTGACTGCTTACTAAAGATCAGTGTTTATGTGTTTTCAGAGAGCAGTTCTAACAAAGACAGATTTCCCTGCTAAACTTTTCAGGGGGTGTAATTTAAATAATTGTTTAAAAAGGACCAAAGACATCAAATTATCCAATATTTCATTAAAAGATAAGATTAGAGAAAAGTATCGTTTCTCATGACCTCTCAGATTTATCTGGTGACCCTTTGGTGGGGCACCGACCCCTAGGTTGGGAACGACTGGACTAAACTAACCAGCTGTTTATAAAGTAGTTAAAACTAGCTCCACCAGTAAAATCCTGCGTACACATTGATGCATCAGTATTAAAACTAATATCATATATAATAATATATCAGTCACAGGGGCCATTTTTCAGCAGAACTTGTACTTTAACTTTTGATCATTTTATTTTGCCAATAATACTTCTGTACTTTTACTTAAGTAGGATTTTAAATGCAGAACTTTCAGTTGAAATTTAATAATTTTGCACTATGTTATTGTCAAGTTTACTTAAGTAAAAGATGGGAGTACTTCTTCCACCGCTGTCTGCTTCTCATTGAAGTTTCATCAAACCTAAAACCTCACGTGTTGCCAAAATTTTAAAAAGCACATTTAATTACATAGATACATTAAAAAAACACTACAGGATACTGTATTTCAAATATTTGTGTGGCTTTATTCCAGTTTATACTGAGGATTTACACAGTGAAATGATCCAACTTTCAGATGAATCATGCATACAAGTCAAACATCTACCTCCTTCCTGGCAGAAGAGGGCAGTATCCTCTACCTTTATCTCACAACGTCCATGCCACACGGAATGACCATGTCTCAGAGTTTGCCCATGCATAGGAGGAAGTGTTTATCTGGTTTCACAGTAAAGCCAATATTGGTTTAAAAAAAAAAACAGAAGAAGAAGAGTGTTGTTACTCCTGCCACTTTGTAGAAGGCACAGATTGTAAGGAAGCTTGGCAGATGCTGTTTAAGAGCATTTTCCAACACTGAGACAAAAACAAACAACCCACGAAAACCGCCACAGACAAGTCGTACCATGAAGGACAAACAGTTTTAGTAACACGCTGTTCCTGAGAGGAGATCATTTGGTTTCTCAACAGGACTACACAGTGCCCCTTTTATCTGTTTAATGCAAGTAAACAGGAACCAAAGAAGGACAAACAGAGAAAAAAAAAATAAAATAAAAAGTGACATGATCAAAAATCCCACAGTGGGTCCCAACCGATAAGCACTGATTTGAAGGTGACATAAGGAAATGACTAATAATTAGAAAATGAAGACAAATTACATGAACACATGTATTCAGTCTTGTTTGTCAGATGATGCTAATCAGCCTCAGAGGCCTTTGTTGAAGTAGACGTGCTGTACGGCGTCTCCATATTGAGACACGATGGAGTCTCTCAGCTCGGGCTCCAGCTTCGACACCGCCATGGAGCTGTTATAGACCAACAGAGAGAGAGAGTTACTAATGAGTTGGAGAGAAAACAATTTTGTCAATAAAATCTACTAGTATAATTCGGAAATAAAGTTATTATTATTTTTAAGTCATTATTTGCAACAAAGTATGGCCAAGTATGTTTTCTACAACCCTTCATAAAATATGTACTTTTGTCAGAAAACTCTCAGCTGTCAAGTTGCATTGTGGGTAACGTAGGTGGCCAGGTTTTGACAAGGAATGTGTGGAATAAAAAAAAAGACATCAGCTGGGTCTCAATTCAGGGGCTGCATCCTTTGAAGGCTGCATTTGAACACCGAATGCATCACAGCGGCGCGACAAGGCTGTCCCACTTCAAAGGCTCCTTCAAATGCGGCCTTCTTTTCCCGAATTTGCAGCGGCCAAGCAGGATTACACTTTTAAATGTAAGTACTGGGTTTCAACTCACTCGAATAGCTAACGATACAAATGTTAAAAAACCAAGGGGCCTTAAAAATCTCAAACCTCAACTGCAGCTGTCAAGGTAGCTAGGCGACAGGAGCGGCGCGTCACAACACTGGTGGCGCAAACAGGAAATCCTCCGTAGACCAGACTGAACTGACACAGCTATCTCTGGTTGTGATTCATCAGTTTTGACCTTTTTTTGTTTTCACTGTCCATTGTGAGTCACACAGTGTTATAGGAGTGCAATGCTAAATCGTTGGAGTACTCTTTTAAGCTACATGTGTCAGCAGCTGGAAGTACAGAAACAGGTTTGTTACCATCTCTGAGGGAACAGGGAGCAGGCTGCAGGCACCATGAAGATCAAACTTTAAAAAAAGAACAAAAAGTTATTATTTTTTTCCTCCAAACACTCCTGAGCTCATTCAATTCCCTGCTGAGACCCTCTCTACTTACAACACTCCCACCATCATCACTTGAATTGGCCCGTGGAGGAACGTGATTCTCTGTGAAAAGACAGACAAAGCTTGATGACAGAGACACACTTTCATGTTGGGGACTTTAGTAGGAGGACGGATATTGACGGTGAAGTTCTGACCTGCATAAACTTGTATTTTTCCATCCTCTGCATGACGATGGGGAGGATGACTAACAGAAGAAAAGAACAAAGTCAAGAGGATAACTTTGAACTCAATGTAATATTTATGAGATTAAACTTCTTTGCATACTCATTCCCGGTGCGGCCATGGTGATCCGAGAGACGACCACCTGAGTGATGCCTTTTACTGCTGCTTTCTACAGGAGGGATAGAAGAAGATTTAAAGACAGTTTATGAGCAGTAAAAGAAAACTATTGTTTTGTTTTATTATGTCCTAAAGTACTGACTGTAGAGTGGCCCAGCTTGTTGCCGTTTTCATCTGTGACAGCAATGCCATTCAGAATTTCCCTGAGAAACAGAAAAACAAATGAAGGTGAAGGGAAACAGAGTGTAAAACACTGTGGTTTTCTCATAACCAAGCCCCCTGCTGCAGCACATGTTGGCTGTAAACAATCTGTTACTTGGTGTATATTTTTAACTTCACTGTAAAACCACACAGGAGCTTCAGGCTGAATCTTAAGTGTTCAAAACAAAACTAAGAGGGATGTTCAACAGAAAAGACTAAATTAAAGAGGGAGGGCTGCAACTGCTCTTGTAAATGCGCTCTGTGTCGCTGCATTCAGAGTTTACGATGGCTCAACTTTTTCAACTCGACAGAAACTACAGCGATACAGGAGCTGATTTTACTGTATCCGAGTTCCCTTAATGATTCACCTCTTCACCAGCAGAGAACAAACAGATCAATGAAGAGAGGCGGTTTTGCAGCAACATCAGCTTTAAAGTCTGATGATCCTGTCTGGGACAATAAACAACATTTATGGTACTAGTTAGCTATGAATTGTGTCACATTGCGAACCATTTCCTCTATTTTAAGCCACAACCCATTTAGCTGTGTAATGAGATTATACTGGGTTAGTGGATAGCAGCAGCCTGTGGTGTACAGGCTGGTAGGGGTAGGGGTTAATTTTGGGTGGGTGTGTGGGGGTGGGGAGGGTCGATTTACTTTATTTATTTATATTTTTTAAAAGATATTTTCTGCTTTATTTTCTTGATAGTCACAGTGGGGAGAGACAGGAGAGGCAGGGGAGAGAGAGAGAGAGGGGATGACATGCAGCAATATTAATATATTAATCATATTTTATTTACCACTTTTATATGCAGTATAGCAAAGATGCTGCTGAAATAAAACTCAGAAAGACTGACATGTAATGTGCACTATTTTTAGAAATATGACCTACAGTCTCTAGAAGTGTATGATTCAACTTTTTCCCAGCGTCTAGCGTTAAAAAAGCAATAAATCGTAATATCAAATCGGGAGATAAGCATATTGTCCCAGTCCTACAATTCATATAGCAAGTTTTGGTGGTGCTGGAAGTCAGGGAATCATCGCATTGAGTGATTTCAGGTAGAAGCAATGTGGTGAATCAACCGACCCACAGACTGACATTGCCATCCCACGCCATGCCACTAGCATGGCTAAAAACCTAACTTTATTTTATTCTTTTTTGAGAAGTTATATTCACATATGGCCTTCACAAACATGATTACAGCCCTAAAAGATTTAACATAGATCTACTCAGCATGAAACGCTGCCTTGTTATTGCATGTCTCACCCCCATTTTGAGATCAGTAACATCTTTCATGGTCTAACACAGAAAATGTAACGGACTGCTGTAATTTGGGCTTCTCAGAATATCTGATCTGAGAACGGAACTTTGATTTCAGCACATTCAGATCTGCACAATACAACATACCCCACGCCTCCACGTATATATTTATTAGGAGTTCAAACAGTGACGCAGCAGGACTTACTGTTGCCTCATCATAGGAATGTTAACACAGTTGGCTGCTGCCACCGCTGCAAAAGGGACCCAGCGAGCCACGAGAGGAGGAGCTCTCTGCAGGAGAAACGTGAAGACAAAAAAATAAATTAATAAACCAATTGTCCACCACTGAAATTTAAAACACCCGATTTTTTTTTTTTTTTTAAAGCATGTCATATTTGGAAAAGCACAGGTGTAATTGATAAAAGTTGCACCCCTCTTAGTCTTGACAGTTCCAGGACCCTGGTATTGTTCGTGGTGGCTCGTTACAGTAACGTTGTTACAGTTATTAATAACACCTGTGCTTTTCCTGGTAGGACCAGTCAAAATGTCTGCTGAGAAAAGCTCTACTGATTTACAGTACATGTCTTTTAATACTCTGTTATATTAGACAACCACAAACTCTCAGTTTTAATATAATGTAATACATTTTTTTTACCGATGCAAGTAATGTTTGTAGACAGACACGTAAAACAACGATATATTCAACAGCTGCATGTGGTCGTGCCGCTCATTACGCAGCAGCGTTTTAAAGAAATACTCAAATATTTTGCTTAAGTAAAAGTAGCAATACTACAGGGTAGAAATACTCTGTAACAAGAAAGTTAGTATTCAAAATTATGCTTAAGTAAAAGCACAATAATAATACATCACAATTTATATTCTGTATTATTAATCTGAAAAGTAACAAAATTTAATAAATACATGTAGTGGGATAAAAAGTACAATATTTGCCTCTGAAATGTAGTGGATGGAAGAATATAAGATAGTAATAAGATGAGGTAGAAAGCTTCATTATTATGATCAATATCTACAATTCAGGTATAGTCAAGGTTATGCCTCGTTTTCAAAGAGCACTAGTCCTGCAGCTAACAAGAGACAGGAAACAAATCTGAGTGATTCACTGTTTCAAGTTATCCAGATGAGTTTGGTTCACTAAAATAATATAATTAAAACCAGAGCTCTGAGTGGACCTTTGTACCTTTGTGTAGAGGTTGAGTCCGACTGCTGTTGCTAATGCTGTGCTGGTTGCTGTAATGTAGGCGACTCCAATCTGCCTGAGAGAGACAATAAGAGCCTTTTTCCAGACATGGAATACGTAACATTGCTGTTAGTCATTCAGGCAGATGTTCGTAAATGTTCCTCGTCGCTTCATTCAGACATGACAGAAGTTGAAAAGTTTAATGATATGAAGTAAAAAGTGTTTTATTCTCTCACAGACTGCACTAATGATTATTACTGTGGCTGTACGAGGGCTGCATTTCTTCCTCTTTCCCCCCCACCATGAGGGGTAACAAATATTTCTATAGATTGATCTGATATGAGAAGAATCTCCTCAACAACTTTAAATTGGCTTATTAACTGTGTTTTGTGGTTTATTAAACTGATTTTATTTTCTTTGTGTAAAAGAGGATACATTTAGTGTGTTCTTAATAAAAATCTCTTTCTGTGCATGTTTAATGTTTGCTGCTGTTGCCTTTACGTTAATCTGATATTAAATTCAGACTTGTGCCGTGCTGGAAGAGTAAAAATGACTTTAATTTACGTAATGAGGCCTGAAAGAGACGAGAGACACAATACAGCGTTTCCTTTAAACAGTCCACATCCATTTCTTACTTGGGAGTGATGGGGGAGGCAGCGTTACGGTTTGTGTAGTTGACCAGAGCGTTGAAGGACTGATTCACCCACTGCCAGAACACCACAGCAGGAACTGTCCTAGAAAACACACAGTTATGAAACCTCTAAAGCTTCCTCTGTGAAACTGGAGGACGTGGTCAAACGCAGCTCTCTGGTACCTGTAGAACTGCAGCATGAAGCCGGTGATGGCCATGCCTCCAGGGACCTGGAAGGACATGCGACCGATGAGGTTCATGCGGTCTCCTGTGTCTGGGTGGAAGGCCGAGTCGTACAGCTTCTTAGCGTAGTGGAGCTGCTCCTCTGTGGTGCCAGGGGGGATGGATCCTGCCCTACAGAGCACCAAAAACACACATATTGAACACACAAACATAGGATGTTAGTAGACATTTTCATACCATTAACTACATGCAGAAACATTCTTGCATTATAGTCTGTTTTTTTTTGGCACATTTTTCCTATTGAAACTTGCAGATGACACATTTAAAAGGGTAAGAGGCAAAATATTAAGGGAAAATCTATCCAAAGGTAGATTTCACATACTGCGTGCTATATCTATACTTCTGTTTGATATATTACACTTGATTAAAACTAATTTCATCTTTAAAAATGTGTATTGGCTTATGAATTCTGTCAATATTTCTGTATTGTTTTGCACCAATTACAAAAATGTGTTACCTGAGAAACTTAGATACTAGTTCATAACATATGCATAAATAAAGATATTTACTTTAATGGCCCAAATTACATGTATTGTGTTTTAGGTTGTATTTCCCCTAAAACTGCTGAAAGGCTGACTCACAAAATATACAATTTGTGCCTGCGGATGGTCACAATATCAACTACATGAGACAGTTACCGTCTCTGTGTGACAGCATTCTCACCTGCAGCTATCCACTAAAGCTTTGGCCTCGTCCAAGCGTGAGTCAGGTAAGAGCGCCGTTCGACAGTCTGTGATGTTGAAGAAGTGTTTCAGTCTGCCCATAAACGTAGACTGATCCCATCGTGGTGCGTCGATGTCGAATGAGCTCAAAGCCATTGTGGTTGTTGGAAAAAACAGTCCCAACTTAGTGCATTACAAAGTTAAAGTTTACCCTGCCGGAGGTTACTCAGCAGCTGCAGCCGAAACCTGGAGAAGAAGGGGGGATAATAATATAATTAGCTGGCTGTAACTAAAACATATACTGATTCATAGTTAATGAATGAATTACATGTATGTCTCTTGTCAGTTTATCACAACCTGGTTCATGTTTGTTGTCAGGTCTGGTTTGAGCTGATGCAACACTGACAGAATTTTAGCTCAGAGGGTCAGAGAGACTGGGAGTGTGTGTCTCTAAGGTGTGTGTGTGTACAGCTGCAATGATTAGTCCAGCAACAGAAAATTAATCTGCAACTATTTTGACAATCATTTTAGTCATTTCTCAAGCAAAAATGTCAAATATTATCTGGTTACAGCTTCTCCAAAGTGAGAATTTGATGCTTTTCTTCATCATGTATGATAGTAAACTGAATATCGTTGCGTTATAGACTGTTGGTCGAATAAAAGAAGCTATTTTGAAGAAGTCACCGTGTGCTGTGGAAAATCAGAATGGGCATTTCTTCACCACTTTCAGACGTTTTATAGACAGAAGAATTTACAGATGAATCAGGAAAATAAGCGTTGCATCCCTAAAGGTAACAAATTCCTAGCACCACAGAACCTGATGGCACAAGTCAGAGCTTCAGCGATTAGTCAATTAAACAATTAGTTAGTTAATTGGCAACTGTTTTGATAATCGATTGTTTCAGGCAAAAATTTAAAATTTGCTGGTTTCAGCCTTTTAAATATGAGGAATAGCTTTTATTTGTCTTACATGATAGCCAATGATGGGTTTTTGGAGTTTTAGTTGGTCAAAACAAGCACTTTGAGGATGCCACTTTGGGCTCTGGGAAATTACAAGTTCTTTTTCACATTTTATAGACTAAACTATTAATCGAAAAAATATTCGGCAGATAAACAATAATGAAAATCGTTAGTTGCAGCCCTAAAGTACCCATGTTGGTATTAAACAAGTCTGGTGGGCATGAGTTCACCCTGCAAAAGTGGTGTTTGAGATACTGTTGTTCCATGTAACAACAGTTTTTTGGCTCTAGGCTCTGTACTTGCTGTTTGCCGACATATACCCTTGGGTTCAAACCCAAACACAAGCCTGAACAAACACAAACTCTTGTTACTCCCTAAAAATTCTCAAGGGCCAAACTTCCTCTAGAAATCATTGACTACATCCTGGTAAATGGTTCCACAGGTCGTCATTTTGGGTTTTTGCAGCTGCAGCATTCTGCTTCCTATTACACAACCAGAGGAACCGGAACCTGCTGACTACAGCTCTAACTTTTTAAACATCCCACTGAGCATCTTCATCATTACATTAGTAAGTATTTACTGTAGGTATTAAATGAAATCTCACAACAGAAACATGCACCATGTGGTTTAATCTTTTATAAATAAAGGGCATATGTGGAGAGGAGTATATCAGTGCTCTGAAGGCTCAGCCCGGCCTGGAACTGGATTGTTTCTGGAGCTGTTTGTTTAGAAAGTAGGGTAAAGGCCAGCAGAACCTTGTGGGGAACAGTGAACATGAGCCAAAAGTCAACGTGGCCCTACATACGATTACATATCAATAACAATATATAAACAAACACTGGAACTGATGGCTTCATAGGATGAAACTGTGCTGCTCCCTGTGGGAAAACTAGGTCTTCAGTGAGAATGCAACAGATAACTAAAAGAACATATTAGGGCTGCAACCAATTATTATTACCAGTTATATTCATGATCAGTTAACCTGTTGATTTATCTCCAGAAGTAGGAGAACTTTCTCAACCCAGAGGAAGGGTATGAACAATTGTAATCTGAAAAGTAACTAAAGCGGTCACTGTCAGACAAATGCAGGAGAAAATGTGGAGAAAAAAGTGCAATATTTGCCTCTGAAGTGTAGTGGAGTAGAAATATAAAGTTGCGTAAAATGTAAATACTCAACTAAAGTTACATTCCACCACTGGGGCTAAGTACATGCTGCATGAGAATGGGTAAGTCGACACAAACTGGAGGTACTAGCAGAAGCTACACCAAAAGGTGTGACAAACTGGTTCTGCAAGCCAGAACACAATCAGCTTCTGATTAGCCTACATCTGGATTAATTTACTAACGTTACCACGCAATCCGTTAACACAGGGATCTCAGCAGTTTTAAGCTTGTGTGTGCAGGAAATATGTTAAATTATATATACAGTTCCTCCAACAAAGACAGAAACCTGACGTGTGGAAGGAGTGGGGTCTTGTGTCTCAGTCAACAGACCAAACTGCTGTGAAAAGAGTGAAGACATGTCAGTCGGAACACAGAGTGATGCAACATTACTCGAGTTACCGGCCGAGTCTGACTTCTGCAAACAGTGAGGGAAAAAAAGGAACAAAAGAACGAGCCTAAGCATCGACACATGAACTCCAATCTACAGTGACAAAAACAGAATAACATACCTTAGTGGGATTCCTCAACCGCCATACAGAGCAACCTGTCAGGTAATCAAATGTGCTCGTGTGGCATAGTATAGACATGTGCACGTGGCATGACGTCCTCCAATCACGGGATGGGGCCACTCCCTTCGTGAAAACCAAACCTGACGCTTTATTTATTTTACTGACTATGAAAACACACACACAAGACTTACGGTCAAGATGTTAGCTGACGTTTGACTAACGCTTGAGTTTACAGCGATTGCGTAACTCTACGTAACCAAACTGTTATGCTAACTAGCTAGCTAGCTAATTAGCGTTGCCTCTTTGACAATGTGACGGGTTTGTTCTGCGTCTCGTGCAGAACTTAAACAAATTTGCGTGCAGTAACTTGTAATTGTAACGTCTGTGGGCAAGAGCCGCCCACAAAATGGAACATGTGGAACTACTCTTGGCCTATATTTGAAACATTTAGCTAGCAGGCAGCTAACTTAAGTCGTCCTCCATACTGTGGTTGCGCTCGAGTTGCGCTCGAGTTTCGTGCGTAGCCGTGCGTCTGACGTCATTCCCCTTAGTAACCCTCGGCGGCGTCTCCAGGAGAGAAGGCAACAAGATGGTGAGTTTAATTTATCGTACTAATTAGCCATTAACTGTTAACATCGAGCTCAAAGTGTGTAAATATTCGCATTAAGTGGCGCTCACTTGAATACACACATAATAATGGCTCCCGCTGTCCGCAACTTGCCGAGAAAAATATTCAACTGCAAAAGCTGCCTTGTTGCTTCGCTCAGTTATCAGGGGAGATTAGCTTAGCACGTTAGCTACGTTTAGCTCCCATTTGCGTGCCGTTAACTAGCCCCGTATTGAAACAACTAGCCCACAAGGCACAAGAAAACCAGAGATGATGTGACTAGCTACTCACAGGACCTGTTGTTGTCCTCGTGTGTTGTTACCGTTAGGAGAGTGCTTGCTCATCATAAAATAAATGCACTTACAAAAATAAATGCACTTACACGGCCTGTAAGTGAGGATGGAAGGAAGAGATGCATTTCTACAATGGTGGTTAGCTACAACAGTGTTCCCCTGTCCTCCTTGGCAAAGTAGCATCACATGGCTGTTTTTCACTGTATGTTGCAGGGATTGCTGTCCATCCTGCGTAAGCTAAAGAGTACACCAGACCAGGAGGTTAGGATACTGCTGCTGGGTCTGGACAACGGCGGGAAGACCACCCTGCTCAAACAGCTGGCATCTGAGGACATCAGCCACATCACCCCCACACAGGTATGGAGGAAGGTTTAATAAATACGCCACCAGTTATTGGGACAAACAGACATAACACAACAAGGATGGGTAGCCTTGCTCTTTGGTAGATGTATGAATTACATCTGCTTCCCTTATCTAACCCGCTTGATTTGTTTTGTGTTCTCTCCAGGGATTCAACATTAAAAGCGTCCAATCTCAGGGTTTTAAACTGAATGTCTGGGACATTGGAGGTCAGAGGAAGATCAGGCCGTACTGGAGAAACTACTTTGAAAACACAGATGTGCTGGTGAGGGGAGCCTTAAGCACCAAACACAGCAAAGAAGCTTTGTTTTTTTATCAGAGTTTATATTGCGATTTTGATCCGTTCATCCTTGGTGAAGTCTCTGTTTATCACATGTGCACTGAAGATCTGCTGCACATGCTAACAGGGAAAACTTTCATTTTGTTTCAGATTTATGTCATTGACAGTGCTGACAGAAAGAGATTTGAGGAAACTGGTCAGGTATGTACAATATATATTGTTTTGTGTCAGTGTGCACTATGCATGTCTATTTTCTGTCAATCGACTAATTGTTTCAGTTTTAATAAGCTGTTTAAGTTATTTTTATCAGAGCTGTTTTTAAGTCTTTTGGGGCAAGTCCAAGTCAAGGCTCACGTCTTCATAAGCAACTTGGATGTTAAATGCAAGACTTTCAGGTCTCTGATTGCTGACCTTTAAATGAGATGGACAGCATTTGAACATTTTCCCTTAAAGACTGTTGATGGTGATTTTTTTGTTTTGTTTTTACAATTATTATTACATACAAGTCAATTCAATACAGAAGCCTAATAACTAAATATTCAATGTAAATGAATGTTTTGGCCTTTAAGTCTTAAGGAAGTCTCAGGAGTGAAGTCGTCGTTTTTGTGATTTAACTATCACAGTTTCAAGTCTGCAGCTCAGTTTTTTATTAACATGAAGCACTGGAGTCTCTTCTTCTGTATCTGTGTGTGTGTTTTTATGTATAATTGACAGGTGTTTGTGTGTGCTGCAGGAGCTGGCCGAGTTGTTGGATGAAGAGAAGCTGAGCGGCGTTCCTGTGTTGATCTTTGCAAACAAGCAGGACCTGCTGACAGCCGCTCCGGCCTCCGAGATCGCCGAGGGTCTCAATCTGCACACCATCCGGGATCGCATGTGGCAGATCCAGTCCTGCTCCGCCCTCACTGGTGAGGGGATTCAGGTGAGCGTAACAAGCTGAACTTTTCCTTCTTTGCTTTTGTTTTTATGTGCCATTATTCTCTTCTTCTCACCGTGCTGCCATTTCTCTTAAATTCATTTTCAGGAGGGGATGAATTGGGTCTGCAAGAGCGTCAACTCCAAGAAAAAATAGCTTTGCTTTCTTCTTCTTCTACTCAGGAGGAACAGCAGCAGCACATATACACACACACTGACACACACTGCACCCTCCTGAGCCTTAGAACGATGGGATATACCTGTGAATGTAAACACACTACTAATCCAACATGGACTTGGAGTTTTTAACCCCCTGCATTCTATACATTCCTGTATCGCTGATGTTTACTAATCTCGACACATTTTCCTACGTTGGCCTCTCCAAAGTTGAGCAGGGTTTTGACTTCAAAGGGAACCCATGCCAGGAAATCAACCTCCTCCACCCAGACTACCCACGTCACCATCACTGTCCCAGCCAATCCCAGCCACCATCCACAGCCTGTCACAACCTCAACCATTCCCAATAAACTGCTGTTTTTCTTTGGACTTTCAGCATATTCTTTAAACTCTTTCACACGTCTTCTTCTCCATCTTATTCTTACAGGTTGATATGTGTTGTTGTTTTTTTTTTTATCATTCCACGATGGCTGTATGCGCTTTTCCTGCTATGGCTCTGTTTGAAGTGAGGTATATTTTTGTAATTGTTTTATTTATGGTGAAGTAGAGTGCTTTCAAACAACAACTGGTGTGTGTGTGTGTGTAATTTCAAGGGTGTTGGAGAAACGGCCCGACTCTCCCCACTAAAGAATAATACTCTACATGTTAATATGTATAAAAAAATGATACAAATTAAATGGTTAAGAGGCACTACATTTTTGGATCAAATGTAAATAGTTGCCCTGTGTTCATATGTTACGTTATGCACATGTTATCGAGTATAAATTACCTTGCTGTACTTTGTAGTCTATAATGTTTGCATATCTAATATATGCTGGTAGATTTTTAACAGAGGTATACGTACTGTACGTCCCAATGCATTTCTTTGTGCTCTTTGGGTTAGTGAGGGAATTCACTCTTTTGGCATTTCCTTTTGATATTCTTGAATGTAATCTGTCCAGAATTGAAGGTACTGTATGTGAATAAAAAGATAAGAAAAATCTGAAACTATTGAATTATTATTATTATTATTATTATTATTATTGAATTAAGCTGCTTCCTGCACTAATATACTAAAGTTCACTCAGATCATGCAGAGACATTGTGTTGTTTTTCTGTAAATCTTACCAGACTCTAGTGGTCACACACTCGTAGCAGGTGGAGTCAGCTGTTCATGACAGCATTCAAGCCTGTGTGGAGAGGCCTCTGTGGGAGACAGCAGCTCTATTGAATTAAACAGAGCATTGAATTCACTAATAAAATGTACTGGCATAGATATAGCACTATGATAATATATGTAAGTAATATATATATATATATATATATATATTTTATTGTATATAAAAATAAGATTAATTGCCTCAAAAACTATTAAATGTAAAATGCCCAACATTGCTCTTTTGAGGAGTACCCTGAGAAACGCTTGTGTAATTACACGTGGTCAATGTGAAAAGACCAATATGGCATCCTAATTAAATATTTCAACATAATTTAAATACATCCTATAAATGCATTTCTCTCCAAAATTAGTGATGCTGTCTGATGTGAAGACCATATTGTCTTAATAACAGAAAAGGTAAAAAGCAAACTTAAAGGTCCATTTAGGACTTTTTTCCCATATAAATTACAGGTATATTCACCTGTACTAGTGGTTTCCAATCCCTCAGAAGGGGTCACAGATGAATCTAAGGGGTCTTGAGATGATTTCCAGGGTTGTAAAAACTAAAATTTGCTACCCACATGTAGCTTATTTTTTCTGACTTGCTCCAATGTTTGCCTTTTTTCCAGTGATATACTGTAAAAGTGGACCTCGTTTTCTGAGGCCAATAATGAACCTTCAAGCTCAATATGGTGTACGGTACACCTAAAATTAATTAAAAATAAACAGTCTGAGAAGGGAAAATCACTCTTTGGTTGAACTGCTCACAGCTCTTAGACGTGCAGCCTGTGACAGGAGGACACATGAAGACATTTCTTCGTATTAAAGGGTCAAAAAAGCTTGGAGACAACTGTCCTGTACAATTGAAAAGTTTGACTGCATAACTGAAAATAAAGGCCTGTGTTATTCCTCACCTTTACGGATGCAATGAAACATTTAACAGCCTCAGAAAAGATGAATCATTTAAGACTTAGTTGTTGTCTAGTTAGTCTGTATATTAAAAGATTACATGTTCCTCATGTTTACATTTGAGTAATGGATTGTACCTAAATATCTTTTTGTAACAGAATAAGGGCTGCAATATACTAAATATGAAATCCTATTTGGTTTGTTCTAACAAGCAGGAGTTTCAGGCAGGTGGTGCTGTATCCACCTCGTTGGGTAAGTGCCTCATGGCCTGGGGCTGAGCAGGAGAAGCTGTGCAGCTTGGATCTTCTCCCCCAGCCAGACTGACTATCTGGAATGCACAAACCTAATCCACCTGCAGGGCATAGAGGGCTGCAGGTACACATGAGACCACCTGCATACCTGTGTTGCCTGCATGTTAGAGGGGTGTGATGGATGATGACATCTGTCTGACAACATCGCGGTCGTCCACCTCCACCCAGCACATAAGCACATTTACTCAAGTACTGTACTTAAGTACACTTTTTAGATACTCTACTCGAGTATTTCCAATTTATGTTCCTTTATACTTTTACTCTGCTACGTTTCAAAGGGAAATGTTGTACTTTTTACTCCGCTACATTTTATCTTACCATACGTGACTGTTTATGCTGGGATTTACGTGAGCTCACCAACAAGTATTTTAAAGTTGTATCTTGTCCTTCAACAAAACTAACAAGAGAGCTCTTAAAGTCCTGAAAAATATATATTTTTAATCTTGTGTAACAAGATAATTACTTGCGCACACAAAATATTATCTTGTGCACATAAGATTGAAAAAACCCAAAATATTTTAGGACCCTTGGAGCTCCATGATGTAACACTTTATATGGCAATACTTTTTTAACGCAAACTTTTACTTGCAACAGTCTTTTTACGTTGTGGTTTTGCTACTTTTACTTAAGTAAAAGATCTGAATACTTTCACAACTGCCTTCATTGTGCAGTCACATCTCAGAAATCTGATGTCCAATTCTGTGGCTAATTTCGGTGCTTAGTGCAACTCCTGTGGAGGACCCATCCAGTTCAGACTGGATTCAGATCTGTGCTGCTTTTGGCTTTTTAGTACAGGTCTGTGTGGTTGGACAGTGAGAGCCCCTTGTGAGCAGAGGTCTGATCACCTTCCTGCCCAGTCAGGAGCTGGCTTGGATCCATTTATTGCTTATTCGAGCAAAGCTGGGAGCACATCGCATCCCCCATCGGCCTTTGCCTCTGGTTTTACCTATGTCTGTTAGAAGGCAAGCAAGAACATAATAGAAATACTGAGTTCAACGGGAGCCAAGCTGCAACCTGATCAGACAGTGAGTGCATTGATCTGTATCAGGGTGCTGAAGCAGACATACAACTGTAGGCACATAACCTGATGATCAACTTGATTACCTGTACTTCTTTGTATCTAAGCTACCTGAAAGGTGCTGAACAGAGCTTTGTGCTATTTTTTCTGAATCCGAGCATGAACAGGTACAGCCATGAAATCAGGCTAATACATATGATCCTCATCCTTCCGTAATCACTTTAAAGGTGCGAGTACAGGTTCTTATAAAGAAAATGATTTGCAGTTGAGTTCAGAATGTACAGAAAATACCTCCAAAACTAAAAGCAGCCTCAGCTGTAGCTACATTGTGTTTAGTGCTAATTAGCAAATGTTAGCATGCTAACACACTAAACAAAGATGCTGAATATGTTAAACACTACAACATTTTATACCTGCTAAACATCAGCGTCTTAGCAGTAGCTTTGTGAGCATGTTAGCATGCTGATGTTAGCATTTAGCTCAAAGCACCCCTGTGCCTAAGTACAGTCTCACAGAGCTGCTAGCATGGCTGTAGACTGAGCCTTGGTATTTCTTTCCAGCAGCTTTTACGTCAGTATAGTCTTCCAAAGTCTGCTTTTATTTTACAACGCAATTTTTCCCAATGACCATTTAATTTCATCATGACACTTTTTATCCACATGTCTTTGTTTGTACAAAGTACAGCCTTGCAGAGCAGCTAGCATGGCTATAGACTCAGTAGTCTACTTAGTCTTACTCAACGACAATATGGCATCAGACAGTACTTGTTAGTTGCGTAAATTAATTGTTGGATCTGGTCTTTTAATGGGGTTAATATATAAAAGGACAAAATAACACCAGCCTTTCACTTTCAATGTAAGATATTTGTAAAACATGGATTTCTAAGTGTAGCGAGTACACTAGTTGATTGAAAATATACTGGTGAAGCCAGAATTACTAATTGTAGATTGTACTCAAAAACCTACTGAGATGACTTGAAGTTACTTACTTTCCGCCCTGTGTCCTGTATTTGTTTGTCTTACAGCTGAAAATTTCATTTTAAAGCTTCTAGAGACATTGTGAGCCTACAGGCTTATTACTCAACTCCAAACTACATTCAGGTCATAAATAATTTCCCAGAAGAAGACATTTGGAGGTGTTACTTGTCTAAGAGTGTGTTCCTGCTGTATGCTGTGTGTTGTACTTTGCGTAATATTGTACGTGACTGATCCAGAGGGCCTCGAAGACTTGCAAACAGCCTCTTCTTCTTCTTTCACAAAGATTCTCATTGTCCAGTCTTCTCTCCTCTCACACAGACAGAATGTACTAGTATTGTTCCTCATTTCTGGCTTTTAACTCCCTGTTACATTCAATTCTCACAAAGCACTATGGAAAATCAAATATGATACACAGAAAAAAGCATTTAAAGGAATAGTTAGACAATTGGATAATATTTGCTTTCTGGTGGAGAGTTTGACGAAAAGATCAATATCACTCTCATGTCTCATGTACACTAAATATGAAGCTGCAGCTAGCAGCTGGTTAGCTTAGCTTAGCAAAAAGACTGGAAACAGGGGGAAACAACTAGCTTGTTTGTTTGATCCGTACAAAAACCAAAGTTTAAAACTTTATGTGCCAGCTTATTTCTTGGCCGGGAGCAACTTCCTGGAGTCTTTGCTGGTTGCCTGGCAACTGGTCCCAGCCAAGAACCAGTTGGCACATAAAATGGCTAATTGACGTTTTTAAACGTCGGTTTTTGTACAGATTAACAAGCTATAATGCGTTAATTAGTGAGCTTTGGAGGGGCTGGTAGGCAGATAGACAGAGTCAGGCTAGCTTTTTCCCGTTTCCAGTCTTTATGCTAAGCTAAGCTAACCAGCTGCTGTAGCCTTATATTTACCGCACAGACACGAGAGTGGTATTGATATTCTCATCTAACTCTCTGCAAGAAAGCATATTTCCCATAATGTCAAATTGTTCCTATAATAGATTAGAGCCTTGAGGATAATAAAAAAGTGTGTACACTGAAAAAGAGTTAATTTTCTTTTTGGTGTTTTATCTACTTCTGTGGTTGTTTTATCAGTGAACATTCCTTTTTCCCTCACAGTGTGTGTGTGTGTGTGTGTGTGTGTGTGTTTGTGTGTGTGTGTCAGAGATACATATCAGAGACGTAGGCGACCGAATTACTGCCTTTCTTTCTCCTCATCAGACAGCTGTGAAGCAGCTGTGTGCGCAAGTGTGAGAAAATGTGTGTGTCAGGAGAGAGAGAGAGAGAGAGAGAGAGAGAGAGAGAGAGAGTGTGTGTGTGTGTGTGTCAGAGAGTGAAAGATAGAAAGCTGCGCTCTAATTTATGCTGCACCTCCGACCCCACAGTTCTTGGCTGCCTGTGTCTCTGCTGAGGTTTGCTGACGTGAGAAAAAAAAATCATCAGACCTCTGCTTCCACCAGCTCAACAGGGGAAAGAGGTGGGAGGAAGATGAGGGTGGAGCAAGAAGAAGCAGTATGATGAAAAATGTTTGTTTTTACGTGTACATTAACCACTGTTTGGCGTTCAGAAACTCAAACTGACATGCTTGTCTTACAAAAACCATGACAAAACTTGAGATTGAAATTCATTCTTGGCTTCGGAAAGAGTAGTTGGCGATACAATCTCACCACGAGGTTGTTTTTAATCTTCTTCAGCAGATGGAATAGCTGATGTTCAAACTTCCATTTTTCTGAGCACTTAAATTACCTTGCATCCATGTTAGTTTTAAGGTTGAGATTAAAAATATGAAGCTACAGCCAGCAGTCGGTTAGCTTAGCTTAGCACAAACACTGGAAATGGGAAAACAGCTAGCCTGGAAACAAGGTAACAAAATCTGCCTACTCACAACATACAGATTAAACAAACGAGATATAACATGTTAATTTGTAACCTAAGCATTTTTAAGCTCTTTATGTTAAGCTAGCTGCTGGTTAGCTTAGCTTAACATAAAGACTGGAAGCAGGGGGAAACAGCTAGCCTGGCTCTGTCTAAAGATGTGTGCCAGTGGTGCTGGTAGGCGGATTTTGTTACCTTGTTTCCAGGCTAGCTGTTTCCCCCTGTTTCCAGCCTTTATGCTAAGCGAATCTTTCAGCTAACTCGCGTATACATTCGCCATACAGCAAATAAGCATATTTCCCAAAATGCCTTTAAGTAGCTGTTCTGGAGCGTTTTTAAAAAAAGACTTCCATTGCCTTTTCACTCATTAAAACACAAACACACAAGTGGATCAATCCGTGCTGTCTGAATGGGATTGAGGCTCAAAGTGCTGGGGAGGGTAAAGCAGTAATGCAACCGCTTAATCAGGCTTAGGGGAACAAACAAACACATACACTCTGACTGACTACTCATCTCAAGACTCAATCTCTCCATCCTGTTTTCTCTCTGCAGGCCTCCACCCACACACTCACACATACACACTCATGAGCCCTGTTTGTACTGGGTGGACAGAGATGTTTAAAATTTTGTTTAAATGGGTTTGCCCTTCTGTTAACGTGTCTTTTAGGATAAATAATAAATACACTAATAGATGAACTGTCAAACAGAAAAAAAGGCAGATTATTTTTCATGTTTAAGAAGGAACAGCAGAGATTGTGTGATGTTAGGGTACAAGTGGGAGGATGTCGTTTTTGTTGAAAGTCATATGAAGAGTAAGCAGATGACTGTGTGAACTGGAAAAAAAACCAAAACACTGAGCACCAAACAAATGCTGAGATTCTGTGTTCCTACAAATGTGAGAAATATTGAAAGATAAGGCTGGTTATATTCTCTAATTTTCTTTTATTCAACAAATCCCATGAAAAGACCAAAACCAACAATTAATTAACTTATTCCTCTGTACCAAGACTAAGACTAGCCTCTGTGAAGCTGTATTAATAAATGTACTGAAAATTTAACACTATATCAATTTAATTTAAGCTTATTTACATTAAACAATGGACTTTGGTTGACATGAGGAATCCATGATTGTTTTGTTTCCATGTCAGATGTAACAGAGTTTCCCAGTTGAGACTACGAGTCTCAGGTTGACATGAACATTATTTACAAGTTGGAAACTCGTAATTACAATAACTCAGATAGTACAAGACTGCTGCATTAACGTACGGTCACATAACGTTCCAGTCCTACGAAATTGCATTGATAATGTACTTAAAAAGAAGGAAACATTAGAATAATAACTTCTACATTCCCAAACACAGTGCAGCAGTGTTTCTATTGGCCGACAGAGAAAACCTGCATGGTCAAAGTTGAACAAAGGTGAAGTCTGACCTGCAAATCTGCCGGAGATTGCTGCGAAACAAGAAAAGAAGGCTTGAATTTGCCGGTCCTACAGGCTTCAATAGAAATGAATGGGAGACAAAGCAAATATTTGTAGTCAAATGTAACGTGATCATACTAGCTAAATGCCATCATCAGCTAACATGCTCACAATGAGAATGCTAACATGCTGATGTTTAGCGTGTTAGCATGCTAACATTTGCTATTTGGCAGTAAAGAAAAGTACAGCTGAGGTTGATGGAGATGTAATTTGTTTTTCCAGGTATTTCGTCATGAACCAAAGTTTTGGACAAATGAAAAGTTAACGGATCACCAATGTTATTATAATTTATCCTGAGGGGAACATGATCTGGACAAAATTTCCAAGCAATACATCCAATAGTTGTTGTGATATTTCAGTCTGTGGCTAGCATGGCTGAAAAATATTAAAAACACATCAACAACATGAGCCACAGTTGCACCCGGTGATTTGTTTCTTCACTACCATGAACACACACACTATAGTTTATTTTGAATCAGTCCAACAAACATTGTTCAGGTAGCCTAAATACTTGCTAGTCCACCAAATGTGTTAATCCGCTGCTGAAAATAGTTCCCCACGAATGCATTTTTACTCCAGTTTGAGTGATGTTTGCTTAAAACTACTGCCCAGCTGTTTAGGGAATTACTTAATTTTTTTAAATATATATTTTATTAATATAAAGACACATAATATTTGTGACCCATTTTTTGAGGATTTACACTGGGAACCACTGGGCTTGGGGCCACAGATAGGGTAGGGATATGGAAAAGTATTAAAGTTTTAATGCATTGATGGTTTTGGTCTTTTCATGGGATTTATTGATAATAACAAAAATATACAATATCGCCAGCCTTATACTTTAAACGAACATGAGAAAACTGGATTTGCACATACAAAGTTGACAGCAGAGACCGGTTTAAATTTGTTCGTTTATTTGGAACCCTCCTCCAAATCACGTCTGTAATTTTTCCATTTCACAAAATATTTACAAAAAAAGATACTTTTATGTCTTTTTTTTCTCTTTAGGCTGACTGTTGCAACAGCTCCTTTTTAGGATGATGACAATTGCTTACATCTCGCAGTCCAGTCTTGTTCTTTTAGAAAAAGTTCATGAAAAAAATTCCTCCCACCCTTCTTTTCTTTCATACACTCATTTTAAAACTGCATACATTTTCCCCCATTGTTCTTCTTTTGAGTGCTTTAAAAAACTCTTCCTTGCATGCTTTCAACTGCAAACAGGAAGCCAAGAGCTTGTGTGCTTATTGAGAGGAAGTGACATCTTTGCCCTGCAGGAAGTACAATTACAGCATCATCAGATCCTCCAGATGCTTGATTGGTTTGGTCTGTCCAGTCTTGCCTTTTTCTCTAAAATCAAAGAGTCTCTCTAGACAAGCATGAAACCTACAGATATACCAAATAACAGAAAGTCATAATAATTACTAAATGGAAACAGTCTTTGTCAGAAGATTTTCTGTCCTGTGGGAAGCCTGGTAGCAGAAAGGGAGTGCCAGGAATAAGGGCCAAATTCCCAAAACTCTAAGAGGGTACACTGGCCCTCTTCATATGCAGCACTAGTGTCCCTCTGCAGGTCAGCATCTGTAGTCCAGGCATAACAAGGCGTCCACAAGTGCATTGTGGGTGTTCCATGGAAGAGCGTTTTGTGTTCAAGCCGTACAATCCATCCCTGAACTAAGCAAAGAAAGGAAGAGATGCCATGAAGACAAAAATGAAGTGACACAAAGGGGCCACAGTCCCTCTTTAAAGGATCTATCAAACGTGAGCTGGGCAGAGAAAAATATGATGCTTTAACATAAGGCAATTGACCTCAGTACAACTGGAGGGGTGATTATATCAGAGAAACATGAGGTGCTAAACTGGAAAAGTCAACACTGCACAGTATTATCTCTTTTGCGTTTAGTGTCAGTGAGAAGCCATGAAGAGGCATGAGAAGATTTTCTAATAAAAAGTTCATTTTCTATCAATCCATCTCCTGCTCTATAAATAAAAAGATGCATGTCATACTCTCCTCTCCTCCTGTTTCTTGTTTATGTGTAAAATGCTGAGCTAAGTTGTGCCAGACTGAGCGGTTGGCTGTTTATGCATTTTACGTATAATACACTACATGAAACACTGACTGAAAATAAAGAAAATAAAAACACAAAGAGATCAACCCTGCCCCCGAATGTGTATACATGTTCTGTGTGTGGATATAAATTCTAATATTTTAATGTGTGTATAGTATAACTGCATTGTGTTTTTTCCGGTTAATAAGTCGGTAAAGGTATGATATTTTGGTGCCTGTCTCTATATCCAAGTGTGTGTGTGTGTGTGTGTGTGTGTGTGTGTGTGTGTGTGTCTACTCTGTTAACTGGTGACATAGTGCTTTGTAGAGGGCTGCCCATACAGCCCGTAAAAATCTGCATGTCTGTGCGTCTGAGAGGCGTCTATCCAGTCCCTCACTGCCAAGCCCTGCATGGACGGACCTCCAGAGGCCAGGCCGGGAGGAGGGGGGTAGTCTTGGGCGCTGACCCAGGGGAAAGAGCCAGAGCGCGGGTATGGGGGATGGCTGCGGTGGCCAGACACCGAGGGCACGCCGGAGCAGTAGCAGTTATCCATCGTGCACACCAAGATCTTACGGCCGCCATACTGAGGCAGCACGGCCTGCTGGGAGGAGTGTGAGGAGCTGCTGCCTCCAGGAGGAAAGTGCGAGGAGCCGAACACGGAGCCTGAATGGTGGTTGGTCAGAGAGCCGCTCCCACTCCCTGTCCCGCCGCTCTCGCTGATGTGAGGCGGGCCGCAGGGGCCAAGAGGCTGCTGATTGGTAGACTGGCCTTCTCCAGAGGCAGAGCCGGAGCCCAGGTAGGGCTGTTTGGCTAACGATGAGGAAGAGGATGAGGAGGAGGAGGAGTCTTTGAAACCGGGAGCGGCGGTTTTTCCGACGTTCCCGTTTCCCTCTGGGAATGCTGTGGAATGTTTCCGTTTCTCTGCTCCAGAACCAGAGCTCTGACCACTGGGATACGCAGGGACGGACTGCAGGAAGGTCGAGGGAGGGGTGAGGGGAGCTGAGAGAAAAGAGAAATGAAGGGAGATAAGAGGTAATTAAAATAAAAACACACTCATGACAGTAGTATCTTGGATTTAACCCTGATAGATGCGTTACCTTCCAGCGTTCTCTTCAAGCTCTTCTCTCTTTTTGATATTTCAGAGAGGAATAGTTTAGAGTTTAGATTCCCCACTTTGTAAGGAGGGAGACTGCTGCCCACACATGCCTGAGACCTGCAAAAAGTGCCAAGAGACATGCAAAATTCAAGATAAGACGTCAGCTTGGAAACATAACCATTTTGAAAATCCAAGAGCTTTTCTCTCACCTGTCTGTGAGGATTTTAACTGGCTTGGTGTTTTTCATGAAGCTCAGTTCCTCTGCCTTACTGAAGGCTGTGTGGATGGAGCTCAGCAGCTTCTGGGCCTCGTGGCGCTGCTCTCCCAGAACCAAAACCTGGGCGGCGTTCTCCTGGCAGAACCGAGCCTGAGCACGGTCCAGAGCCTCCAGTGTCCGACCGAGATCCTCCTCCAGGAGCTGGTGCATCCGCTGGTACTGCAGACGCACCTCCTCTTTCAGTTCACACACCCTGTCCTGTGGAGAAACAAACATGGACACACAAAACATTAAACCACTCGAAATTTTCTTTATTACGCAACACCGTGTAGAATCACTGAAAATGTGTGTAGTTGCGTTTACGCCCACAGGAGCAGAGTGTAAAAACATACCTCCACCACACACTTGTCAGAGTCGAGTTTGCAGAGCTGTTCTTCGATCTCCTGCACTCGTTCCTCCATGCGCTCCTGCTGTCTTAACAGGCTTTGCTGTGAGGTGAGAAAGAGAGACAGAAGAGAAAGAAAGTAAGTCTTGAGCTTTGGGAAGTTGTGACCTCAGCTAGCCATTAGCATCCCCTCCCCATGCCTGAGATATTAGAATCTGGGAGCCGGCTAATTTAGTCTCCATCCAACACACAATCCCTGGGGGGAGGAGGGAGGGTGTGCCGTCATAGCAACCAACAGCTATTTTGTGTTTGCATTAGTGAGTGAGGAGGACTAATGTTGGAGGAGCTGAGGGCAGCGAGAAGAGATAAATAAATGACAAAAAAAGCTCCAGTAGCTCTCCTCTCTCTACTCTCCCCTCAGTGAACCTCCTCTCTGTACATACTCTTTAAAGACGCACACGTATTCACAGAGTAGAGGCTGCTCTGTGAGCTATGGCAATGTTGTGGCAACAACACTTGTTATTTCTAGGATGATGATTGCATGTGAACAACAGCAGACGCCTGCTCGGGCCAAGCTGAGATGCCCATCCGGCTCAGCTTGTGGTCAAAATAAATTAAAAACATAATAAATGGCTCCATGTGAGATCAATAATCCTTTATCTCACTCCCTACATTGTATAAGTCAGATAGTAGGAATGTCATTGACACAGATTCGCTAATCCTTCATGTTATTAATATTTAATGTGAGATATGAATAATCCTCAATCAACATTTAATGAATGAGACGCATATTGATTAGATGGTACAGAGAAAAAAAATGTGGTAATGCCAACATGATCCCAATTCTAATAAACAACACTAAGAGTCAGCTATGCTCGCGGCTTTGTGAGACTGTACTTAATGACAGCAGTGTTTTGAGCTAAAAGCTAACATCAGCATGCTAACAATGCTAATGTGCTTATGCTAAGCAGGTATAATGTTTACCACGTTCACCATCTTAGTGTAATGTGTTAGCATGGCAACATTTGCAAATCAGCACCAAAAACAGTGCAGGTGAGACTGATGGCAATGTCACTGTTTAAACATATGGCTTTTGCACATCTAGAAGAAAAGTTTAAAAAGGGACCAAGTTAATCAAATTAATGCCGAGAGAAACATGAATGTGTGTAATAAATCACATGCCAATCCATCCAACAGTTTCATCCACTTCATTTCATTGTGGACGTTACAAGGGACTGAATCTGTCATTAATCCCAGTCAATAATCTGTTGTTTTTCACAGCCTGAAGGTCTGTTCACATACCACCACCACCACCACCATCATCACTATCCAATCATTCCAACTACACAGCAGCTGATTTTATCATCAGTGCCATCAGCTGCTGTAGAGCTTGATAGGAATGAAAACCTGCATACTCTTGGGCCTCAGTGGCACATGGTTGGGAACCACTGCCCTAGATATCTTTCTGCCTCCAACACACACACACACACACACACACACACACACACACACACACACACACACAGTTGGCATGGTTAGATCCAGGACTGTGACCTGGTTGTGCTGATTGATTGAGTTAGGCTTCGAGCAGAAGCCAGGGGAAAAAACAGGGTCGAAGGAGCCGAATCTTCCCAGGGGGGGTTGGCAACTAAATGTATGGGATACCTTTGGGGGAGGGAGGGAGAGAAGCGGGGTATAAAGAGGGGAGGGTGCTCTTTAGCTGTCATTTCACCACAGTGTCTTCTCCATCAGAGCCACCAGAGCAGGAGAGCAGGGCCAGAGGGAAGGTCGGTCCTCGCCTGGAGAGGCTGGTGGAGGGTGTGAGTGAGAGGAATGTAATGGGGGGCTGACGGATGTGAAAAGCGGGGGGTGTGAGGGGGTTGCTGTAGGGTGGTGTGTGTGTGTGGAGAGAGGGTCCACTCTGCATTCCTTGATTGCATTCAACATGGAGGATGTCTTGAAATCACTACCATGACAAATATTTAAAAAAACGTTCATGGATTAGAGTTGATTTGGCTAAAATCAATGTCACAATGTAATAAGATTATTTATCTGATTTCTACACAGGAAATCGTTCAGCAGAGGTGGTAAGACACCAAGATTCATGACACATCTTGTTTTGTGATCAATCCATTTGGTAGAAGATGGCCTAAACAATAACCACACTCACTAAACATATGGTGTTTTTATTTAATAAAACTGTATTTATTTTTAATGATGTTAGTGGTCTTTTGAGGCCAATAATGATAGATATTTATATATGGGAGTTTTAAAAAATCCCAAAACAATTCATCTGCCAATAGTAAGATTTTAAATCTAAACACATAAACTTGAAATGGATCCCTTCGATTTGAGAGACCAAGATACATACGCAGGACACAGCTGAAAAATCAACCACTCGCTCATCGCCCGACAATAAGCCTATATCGGCCAATTTATCGGTCCAGCTCTATCAGAGGTGGTCGTTATTTTAGGCAAGGTGGCCCACCTCCACTATAAAACCCATAGAGTATATCACAATGTGGCAAATGTATGCAAAGAAATCACATAAAATTCATGTTCAATGTGATGAATTGTATTTAACCATTACTACTACCATTACTAGAGCTGAAATGATTCAATTAATCAATAAGTTAATCACCAGAAAAATAATCTGCAACTATTTTGATATCTTATTATTTGTTAAAATCAGTTTCTCAAGACAAAATGCCAAACATTCCCCTTCAGCCTCTCAATTGTGAGGATTTGCTGTTTTTCTTATTTCATATTAAACTGAATATTTTTAGGTTTTGGTCTGTTTTTTGGACTAAACAATGAATCGATTAATTGAGAAAATAATCATCGGATTAACCAATAATGAAAAAAATAATTGTTTGCATTCCTTCCCATCACACCAGAGAACTCACTTCCATAAAACAAAAACTTAAAATCACTAAAGAGAGAAGAAAAATGCCAAAGATACAGAATGTCATTTAGAAACAGTGCCATTATAGCTCGACAGACACTGGATTTTTGAGGCTGAAAACAATAGATATTTGAGAATAAAAAGAAAACAACAACAACCATATAGTAACATACATAACACAAACACTTTTGATTAGAGCTGCAACGATTAGTCGATTAATTGATTAGTCGATTGACAGAAAACTTATTGGCACTTATTTTGAATTTTTTCATCAAAAATGCCGAAGATTTGCTGTTTCCAGCTTCTCAAATGTCAGGATTTGATGCTTTTCTTTCATGATTGTAAATTGAATCTCTTTGCAGTTTTGGACTGTTGGTCGGACAAAACAAGACATCTGAAGACGTCACCTTGGAAAGTGGGAAATTAAAATGGGCATTTTTCTCAATTTTATGGCGTTTCATAGACAAAACGATATATGACTATGACATTCCCATCATCCTCGGCTGTACTTTGTGTTCAGTGCTAATTTTTAGTGCTAATTAGCAAATGCTAGCATGCTAACACACTATACTAGAGGATGGTTAACATAGTAACACCTGTTTAACATCAGCATGCTAACATAATCATTGTGAGCATGTTAGCATGAAGAAGAGAACTATGACCATGTAATCGAGATACTGTTTCTAAAAGGACGTCAAACATATCTTTGGCATTTTTGTACTGCACTTTCTTGTTATTGATCGGGTGAAATTTATCTGGGATAAGCTAATATCAGCTGATATATCGACCCTGCAGATTTATCACTCTAGCTCTCGTTGCCATTACATAGTTTGCCCCCCAGAGTTTATTTTGTATAATGTAAAATAAATAAACTGTAAGAAACTGTTAAATGTCACATTCAACACAAAGGCCTACCTCTCTCACAGTTCATTTATATCTGTATTTAAGAGAACCATATCAAAGATGTTTATTTTATGCGTTTATGCTAAAACAGGAATATCAGTTCATATTAAATAATTTTTTTAAGATAAATATTGATATTGTATCTAGGTCAAAACCAGAATTAAATTGGGCTCTACTTATCGCCAAGACTGATTATAGATAATGTAGGAAAAGCTGTAAATGTGAAGGATTTTTGTAATTTAGATTAAAAAATTAGACTAGGTCCCACCCGATGGCCCTCTCTGTGCCCCAGGCGCCTGATTAACTATACATAAAGCTGAGTCATAGCATTACCAACAGGAAATACACCCAAGCTTGACATCTAAACAGGGTGTAGGGTGAACAACATGAGTCAGTCAGCAGTTAAGCCTTCATGGTTCTCCCTCTGACTAAACCGCCCTGTCACACACACCTTTAAAACAGAAAAAGGGGGGGAGGAAAACCAATCCTACCTCTGCTCGAACGGATGACAGCGAGCACCAAACCCCCAGGAAGGGAAGAGGTTAATAAAAACCCCAAGTAGACCGCAGAATCAAGTGACAAATCACTTTAATCCCTCTTCCCCTTGTCTCCACTCCCACCCCCCCTCACAACTGGCGATCCCTGAGCTAGGATGCACCTGTGCTGGGGAGATAAGGCCCTCTGAGGGCCCCTCATTGTTCCACCCTCGACTGCATTGTTTGTCATTCCAACAGATGAGAACGGAGGCTGGAGTGGATCACAACTGAAAAATGCACAAGACTCTCACACAGGCGCTGAAAAACACTCAAAATGTGATTGTTTCTTAAAATGGGAATTTCTGGTTTTGATTGAGTAAAGTGATGTGTTAAATACATAAACGACTGAGAACATATCATGACAGCTTTGAACCCAAAAACCTCCAATAATGTCTTTTATTTGGCAAAAAAATTGACATTAAAATGTGTCCTTTGTTCTGGTGACGTTTGCTTGATGCCTACAAAGTGGATAATCTATGACCTCACTGGCTTGTGTGATGCTGTTATGAATGCACAAAGCTACATTTTGGTACTTGAGTGGGCACTTAGCCAACACTTATTGATCACTGATGAATTGACAAATTCTTGCAAGGAGGGCCACAACGAATGGTTATTTTCATAATCGATTAATCTGCTCATTACGTCCTTGATTTCATCATCTATAAAATGTCAGCAAATAGCAAAATCACAGTTTCCCAGAGCCCAAGGTGAGGTCTTAAAATATCCTGTTTTGTTTGACCAACAAGGCAAAACCCAAAGATATTCAGTTTACTATCATCAACGATATTCACATTTGAGAGGCTGGAACCCATACATTTGTCAATTTTTTGCTTAAAAAAATTACATAAACGATTAACCGATTACCAAAATACTTGCAGATTAATCTTCTGTCGCTAGACTAATCAATCAAGCACCTATATGCAAGACGTTTCTGTCACAATGTCAGAGTGTTCTGAACAGAAATAGGAAGTGAATAAGCAAGAATGGATTTGTTTAATGTATGTGTACGATATAAAATTCTCCTTACTCTGATGTCGTTGCGTCGCAGCTCCACATCAGTGACCGCATGGCCGTGGCTGGGGTGGCAGCGGGCGAAGCAGCAGTACTGGCACACCGCTGTCTGCTCGGCCTCGCAGTGGTACAGCCTGTACTCGTCATGCTGCAGGCAGGTCCAGGCCTTCACCGCCTCTGCCTCCACCAACAGGTGCCCGAGGGCTGAGCATGGCTGCTGCAGGTGTGTCTGGACGTGGGACTGGCAGCAAGGGGCGTTGCAGCGCAGGCAGACCTTCACTGCGGGGAGTGGAGGGCCTCGGCGGCACAGGATGCACTGCAGCGCCGGCGTGGTTACCTTCTCCACGCTCAGGGCGTTGTACTTCTCGACTATGTTGGACAGTTTGTGGTTCTTCTCCAGGCTGGGCTTCTGCGTGTAAGCATGATTGCACTCAGGGCAGCGGGCCAGCGTCGAGTCCTTGGCCCAGGCCTCGCTGATGCAGCCCCGGCAGAAGTTGTGCTTGCAGGGTAGCTGGATGGGATCTGAGAACACGTGCAGGCAGATGGGGCAGATGAGCTCCTCCTCAAAACAGTTCCTCCACGTCTCAGCCATGTCAGAGGCCATCATTGTGCGGGCAGGCATACACTAACTGTTTTCCACTTCTACCAGAACTCTATGCCTCTCCGTCCTCGCAGGAAACCTGACACTCTCAGAATGAGTCTTGAGGAAAAAAGATAAAAACAGACCCAATGCCGTCCTAAAAGATCAGTCTGTATGTTTCAACCCTTGTGACCAAATTAAAAGGAGTCTCCCTGACAGACGCCGAGTATTGCTTATTGCTGCAGCATGAAGGCAAATTCCAGAAAATTGACCAGAGAAGGCTTCAGGCAAGGATGACAACACCTTGGTGATTTCAACACACACAGCAGGGGCTGACGTTATACAGATTACAGTAAACGGTGCTTTCCTTTCCTCTAAATCACACACACACACACTGGGCCTGCCTTTACAGCTTGTGTGTGTTTATAGGCCTACAGGAAGCTAAAAGCTTGTCAGCTACAGGTAAACCATGAAATGCAAACAAGGCACAGAGAACTAAATATCTACACAATTACTCATATGATCATGAGGTGATTCAATCTCTGAATAGCACATGAAAAGACACTTGATCCTTTTCTGCTGCCTGCTCGGGCCCTTACCTTGAGAGCTTCCTTCACTTCAACGTCGGGTTATGATTAACTGTGGACCAATTCAGACCAACAACCGAAGCATGAAAAACCACGAGAAAGGACTGCTCCAGTCCACACCCTGATTACTATTCACACACAGAGATTTTAAAACCTGAATCTTGTTTTATCAGGACGTGAAGGGCGCTTGATTTCCTCAATAACCACAACGCAGCGAAATGCTTTTGTCCGCTGAATCATAAATAAGTATCCGAGGAGCCTCCACCTGCAATTTAATTATACATACAACCAGCGACGGCTTGGCAGTAGACAAGTTTTACAGGTCAAAATAATAACACAGCTACCAGACTTTTAATTGGACATAAAAGCAACATTTCTATTTGATGAATAACGTCTGCTATGTGGCACAGCTCGCATATCTGTACACAAGGCCGCGTTTTCTACCAGTTGTCTATCGACAACAAAGGCCTTATAATCTCATAAAACAGCTAATCATACCCGGGCCATCATTTCGAGCCTGTTTACTGCATAGTTAATCGTTTTAATAGTCGAGTCCGACTCCTGCGCACAAAACAAAGGGTTTTAGGATCCGCAGGAATGTTGGCTGCTGTTGCAGAGCCTTTTGGTTTCCCCACTCCGACACATCTATCAAATATCGCCTGACCCAAAGATTATTATTATTTATATCCAGCTTTGGCCTCTTTTTACTTGGGTCTCCACCTTATTCACCTATCGTCGCCTCAGCCTTTAGCCAACAACATATTTTTCTACTTCCTTATCTCGATTAAATCGTGTAAATTACCTCAGACGTCACCTCACCATTTTCTACCATAGCACAGGTAGATAAACACTAGATTGGCACTATTTTCCGACAAGGACGGTCGTTGCTGATATAAACTATAGTCATAATCTTTAAAACGCAGCCATATTTGTATGTTTAACTCATAGAAATACAAAAATATACCCTGCTAATCTTAAAGGGGACGTCGCTTTTCTGTCCTTGTTAGGGGTAGCTGTCATCAGCCATCTTGCAAATCCTCGTTTAAAAAAAAAGGAGATATCCGCCGTGGAAAGGCCGTTTCACCAAAGCTGCTTTTCGATAGCTGACCTACATCAACGCATCAAGTCCCGTCTTTATAAAAGGAAATACACGCCTTTTTTGTCGTTATTGTAGGTCCAAAGGAGCAGCCTCGACGTGGTTATTTTTTTCGTGGTCTTATCTGGTCGGTGTGTCCGGTGTGAGTCGGCTCCGTGGTTCATAAAAATCCAACACGGCTGAGAATAATAATTGGTGTTTTCTCCCCCCCTTTCTTTCTCTGTCTCTATCGGCCAGGCTTTAGAGAGAGGAGGAATGCAGGCGAGCTGGACTAGTCTCCAACCCAGCGTCAAGAAAACCGCTACAAAGCGCGACTTCCGGTGACTTTTTTCAAAATAAAACTGGGGAAAAAACCTGAGGTCAAAGATTGCTATACAACAAAGCCAAATAATCATTCAGAAACATTTATTAACACTAAAACATCCGCTGTACCTACAAGTTAGAAATTATATATCTTATAGTTTAATACACACTGTTTTTCAGTGGTGGAATGTAACTAAGCACATTTACTCAAGTACTGTACTTAAAGGGAAACTCTGGTATTTTTAAACCTGGGCCATTTTTTTTCTTCTTCTTCTTTTTTTTAAAATTCTGGGTTGAAATGACTAATACTTACCAAAAGTTTTGGAATTGGTCCAGAAGATCTCTTCCACGAACGGGCTGCAATGGTTGCAATGTAATCCTTGTGGGGAATTGCACCCATGACTTCCACTAAAAGCGCTTGTTTTTGCCACTGACATGCTCAGATTGTTATTCAAAGTGTCTTACGACATTACGGAAAGGATCCCTGCAGAGACAGACCGTTTCCTCACTCAAGGAAAAGTCTTGTTCTGAAATCTTGCGAGAGGTTGAGTGCGGGAAGATGATGGTGGAAACGTGAGTCAGACTTGGAGAATTTTCCTGAAGAATGAGTTCTTTTACTTTTGATACTTTGAGTACATTTTGCTGATTATACATACATACTTTTACTTAAGTAAGGTTTTGAATGCAGGACTTTTACCTGGAGTACTGAATACTTCTTCCACCACTACTCTTTTTTAGCATGTACATATCATCATCATCATTGTCAAATATAAATGTAAGCACGTTGCTAGAGAGGCGTTGATTGAATTTGAATTTATATATATATATAATGGATGGAATGTCTTTATACATATACAAATATAAAGGAGTCTTTAAAGCTACACTTATTATATTAGGACCACTAGGGGGCAATAATGCCCCAAAACAAAATAACAGACACTTTGTTGCTATGTTTAACATGACATACACCCAGCAGCAGACAGTTTTTTTGTCATCCCTTTCAACATGTTTCTGATGCATACAAGTCCAAAAGTCACTCTAATTTTAGCCACTTTCTGTTCGGTGCTCAGCAGGTAGCATACAGTGAGTTTACCACAGCTTTTTGCTGAAAACGAGGTAGATGAGATTGGTCATCAAAACATGAAGGTAAAAGACCTCATATATTACACAGTTGATTGATTCAGTGTTGAAACATTGGTTAATAATGCAGGTGAAGAGTTTTGGAAAATGTAGTAAAACAACCTGATATTATTTGTGAGGAAAACAGGGACTTATTTATGACTCCCATGTAACAAAACACATGTAAAAACGATGACTGCCTGCATGGACCCAACAATGTTCTGCTTTATTTTGAAGCGGAATCACGGAGCTTCCTGTATGATTCAGGCTGCCTCTGGCTGACCTGACGCAGTTTCAAGGCAACATCACCNCCCCCCCCGCCGGATCAATGCTACGGCCGTCACGTGACCTGTCACACAACTGATGTGTGTCACGTTTTAACCGGGAGGAGCTGGGGGACGAACCGGGGAGGAAGGGCAGGAGGAAATCATACTTAAAGGGCTTACTGCATTTGTTAATGGCCTGGACGCTCATTATGTTCCTCTGGGGCAACACTGCATATCTGTGTGTGTGTTTCTGCATGTTGGTTTTGCAGGAAAATATAACTAATAGTCCTGTAATATTCCCTCAGAGACTAAAGGTGCATTACACTTTATGGTCGCAACATGTTTTTTTTTTTTAAATTCTGAATAACATGAAATATCACACACTTAAAACAAACAATATGACACATAGTCATACTCACAGTGGTGGAGGAAGTATTCAGATCCTTTACTTAAGTAAAAATAGCAATGCCACATCATGAAAATACTCCATTACAGGTAAGTCCTGCATTCAAACCTTTAGGAAAAGGTACAGAAGCATTGTCAGCAAAATGTACTTAAAGTATCAAAAGTAAAAGTACTACAGTAAAATGGTCTCTGTCAGTGTTTTACTATTATACATGATGTTTTTGGATTAATATTACTGCTGCATTAATGTGTATGTTGCATTTTACTGCTGTAGATGTTCATGGTTGAGTTAATTTTAACTACTTAATACACAGTTGAGTAGTTTAATCTACAGCAATGCATCATATTCTATAAGATCATCATATGTTTGTAGTGTCGCTGTCCTGTGAGAACCACGTAGCTCTAAAAAGTCAACTTTTTCTGAGGTAAGAAAAACTGCCCTGTTATCAGCTTGCATGCATTTTCCAGTTAATCCAAGCGGTTTTAGTTCATTTATCTTAAGAAGGAGGAGGATTTTCTCAACAAATAAAGGAACACTTAATTCTCCAATTTATCAGAAAAATTAAAATTCACCAAATTTGGAGATACATGGTTTTCACTGGACAGGAAGGTATGGAAAATTATAATCTGAAAAGTAAGTATTATTATTATTGCATTAACATGTAAGCAGCATTTTAATGTTGTAGCTGTTCAAAATGGACCTAATTTTAACTACTTTATATATTTTCTGGTAGTTTAATCTATAACAATGCGCCACATCCTATTTAATCATCATATGCTTTGTGTGTAAAACAGTTATCTGCAAAGTAACCTTCGCTTTCAAATAAATGTACTGAGGTAAAAAGTAAAATATTTTCAGGGCCATATCACTGAGGACTTGTCCTTGGTTGGTTCTGAGTGGATACTGGTGGGTTTTTCAAGGCTGATTCAGATTATTTTTTACTCTAAATTTGCCTATTTTTAGGTAAAACACAAACAATAATTAAATTGCAATAAATTAAATTAAACTTAGTGTTAGGATTTAGCATTTGCCCATCATAAAATATATTCCTGGCAATGTGGAGAGGGCTTTGAAACGTTGCCAAGGGACACAAAATGTACAGAAAATGTAATTGTACAGTAACATGAACAAAAACAATGTGAAAAAAATGTTTTTTAGTGGCTAGTTTGAAATATCTTCATGGGGTGAGTGTTGAATTTGGGCCTGTGATTACTGATGCATTAATGTATAAACTGTTCTAACGTCTTAGCATTTAACTACTTTACATAGTGTTTTATTCTAAGAAGTTTATAGTATTTTTTAAAATCCTGACTACATCCCAGAATATTTCCCTCTAAAAGGATAAAGCTGGACAAAATGTACATATTAAAAGTACCTCAAAATTGTCACTACTTGAGTAAATGTACTTTTCACCACTAGGGGAGCTTCAATAATGTGAAAGATATCTGCACTCTGAATAGAAATCAAGTGCTGAATTTATCAAATTTATAGGGACCAAATTGTAAGAGATAAAGAAAACAGTTACAGAAGCACAAATCACAGATGAAATGCAATAAGTTAATGTACTGAAAATGCAGTGACTGAGGAAAACAAGCACAAAGTGGAAGCAATAAATGCACGATGACAACCAATAAATGAGTATCTCTCTGTGTTGGCAACGCAGGAAAATATAACTGCTATAATCCTGTAATATTCGCTCAGAGACGAAAGGTACATTCTGTAAGATACGTTAAAACTAGCAGTAAAGAAGAAAGAAAAAATAGTTTTAACATAAGATATTACACACTTAAAACATACAATATGACTGCATAATTTCAGTGGTGGAGAAAGTTCTCAGAGCCTTTATATAAGAATATACTTAATTAGAGATAAGTAAGCAAAAGTAGAAATTCAGTAGTGTTATTAACATCATACTGCCAAAAATAATCTAGAGTAATAAAGACGTTTTATTCTTATTATGTAAATAGTTACAGCTTATTTTATTGTTTAACATGTTCAGGAAGCCCCGCAATGAAGCAGAGCATCAAAAAATTGAGTAAAACTCTTATTGATCCTCTCCACGGAAATCTTTAGTAAAAGGCGAAAGATTTATACGATCTGAAGAGAATCAAGAGTGATCTAACTTTCAACACGGACTGAGAGCGAAGGCATTGGCGACACAAGTATTTTAAGTGCTGGTTTACTGCAAATGTACTTTTTCTAAAATTAAAAAACAATTCTAATCCACATAATGTGAAAATAAATTAACAGTAGGAAATAAATTACTGTAATGAAAATGTAAAAAACATATGTTTATTTAGCATTTGTTGACCGTTCATGCTGTGGCGCAAGGCATGATGGGATTCTTCGCTTCCGGTTTATGTAGAATTTTAAATGTACAGATCTGTCTCTGTGATTTTCATTAATTTTAAACAATTATTTCAGACACCACAATCAAAAGCTCGGCTACGCTGCCAAATGCACCATTTCCCGCTGTGTTAGTATTCACGCTTACAAATAAATCGTAGGCTACATTAATTATCCGAAAGACCCGCCCCCTCACACACACACACACACACACACACACACACACACACACACACACACACACACAAAGCTCGGGTATTGATGAGGAATAGGGAGGTAAATGGGCTACTGTAATACCGTCATCCAGATAAACCTTTGGTAAGTTAGGGTTAATTGACAAAGAATAAACAGGCTATTGAGAGAATTACTGAGTGGTGATAGATCATTTAAGGGAATGCATTAAATTATATGACTGTGTCCTTCTAAGAAAAAATAAAAAGATCACAGAAAGAGCTGATACATTTTTGTCATATAGATATGGAGACAAACGTGTTATTTCAGATGAGATCGCAGAACGTAATCACCATCACTTAGCACAGACAGCTGGTATTTTTATTTAATATTTTACATATTATGAAGCCTCGCAGTAAAGCAAGGCATCAAAAAATTGAGTATTACTCTTATTGATCCTCTCCACGGAAATCTTTAGTAAAAGGCGAAAGATTTATACGATCTGAAGAGAAATCAGAATGATCTAATTACACAGAGTTAGAGAGGCCGGTCACTTTAGCGGGGACACGTACTTCACCACTGGTGCACTGCTGATATCACCAAATAAATCAAACTAACTCATGTTGTGAACATGTATTGCGTTGATAATGATTGTAAAGTTTGCATTTGTGAACTCTGATACTTGAAACGCAATGTTAATCCTGTTTCCACGCTGTGGCGCAATGCATGCTGGGATTACGCTTTCGCTTCCGGGTTATCAAAATGTACATTTTACAGAGCTGTGTCTGTTATTTTCGTGAATTTAAAATAATAATTTCAACCCCACAATCAAAGCCACAACTGCACTGTCAACTGCATTACTCTCCACTGTGCTACTATTCCCACTTTTAAATAAATCTTATATTAATTTCGGAAAGACCCCTCCTCACATACACAAAACTCGGGTAGGCCTATCTATTGATGATGAATAGGGCGGCTATATACAGATATTCAGTGATAAACCTTTGTTAAATTGGGGTTAACTGCCATGTGAATTTATTTATGTGTTGTAAAGAATAACCAGGCTATACTTAATGGTAAATGTTGAGACACAGAACATGCAGAAAGACAGATAATTTTTAATGATGCATTAAATTATCTGACTGTATCCCTTTAAAGGTATAAATAAAATATATACATAATTTTAAAAATCGTAGAAGCTACAAGATTTGTATGACGTGAGACCTTAAACACAGAGATAACTTTCAGATCTATCATACGTTTCTTAGATATCGTCCTTTTCAAGTTTTTATTTACATATCAAGAAGCCCCGCAATGAAGCAGAGCACCAAAAAATTGAGCAATACTCTTATTGATCCTCTCCACGGAAATCTTTAGTAAAAGGCGAAAGATTTATACGATCTGAAGAGAAATCAGAGTGATCTAGTTACACAGCGTTAGAAAGGCCGGTCACTTTAGCGGGGACACGTACTTCACCACTGGTGCACTGCTGATATCACCAAATAAATCAAACTAACTCATGTTGTGAACTTTTATTGCGGTGATGCTGATTGTAAACTTTGCATTTGTGAACTCTGATACTTGAAACGCAATGTTTATCCTGTTTTTACCGTATATATATATATATATTCACGTTGACGCAAGGCATGCTGGGATTACGTTTTCGCTTCCGGGTTATCTAAAATGTACATTTTACAGAGCTGTGTCTGTTATTTTCGTGAATTTAAAATAATAATTTCAACCCCACAATCAAAGCCACAACTGCACTGAATGTATTTGTGTTGTAAAGAATAACCAGGCGATTGAAAGAATACTGTTAACTAAATGTTGAGAGACATAACATGCAGAAAGACAGATTATTTTAGATTACGCATTAAATCATCTGACTGTATCCTTCTAAAAGTAAAGAATAAAATCAAAGAATATTTATTTCTGCTCATACAAGGTATATGTTTTCAACCAGATAAGCTTTTTAATATAAATACAACATCAAAGAGTGTTGCTGAAACTAACAGTTATCGGATTAAATTATTTTTTTTCACATATCAAGAAGCCCCGCAATAAAGCAGGGCATCAAAAAATTGAGTATTACTCTTATTGATCCTCTCCACGGAAATCTTTAGTAAAAGGCGAAAGATTTATACGATCTGAAGAGAAATCAGAGTGATCTAATTACACAGAGTTAGAGAGGCCGGTCACTTTAGCGGGGACACGTACTTCACCACTGGTGCACTGCTGATATCACCAAATAAATCAAACTAACTCATGTTGTGAACTTTTATTGCGGTGATAATGATTGTAAAGTTTGCACTGGTGAACTCTGATACTTGAAACGCAATGTTAATCCTGTTTCCAAGCTGTGGTGCAAGGCATGCTGGGTAGTTGAAGACGTCATTCTCGTTAGATTCTCCGTGTTTTTCCTTTACCGTTTTGTTTAAAGTGAATTTAAGTAAATTTAATCCAAATTCAAGTGCAACAACTTGCACACAGACTGCAGTGCCAACGACAAAAAAATCAACTAGTTTGTATTCAAATGTTAGAGTGATGACCTTTGACTGCCAGCAGTTTTCATGCAGAACAGCGCCTCCCTGTGGTAACAGACCACACAAAACTGTCCAATTTATTTATTTTTGCACGTATAAAGTGCTTTATCACAGAGTAAAATCAAACAAGAAACAGTAAAAAATATTAGCCTATAGTATTGATGAATTTCTAAGCTACAACTGCTTCAAACAGAAATGCAGCATCTGACAAGACGAGGAAACAGGCGCTTTTCCCCCTTGTTTGTGTTGTACTGTTTTAAACCTATGTTTTCTGTTTCTGTTATGTATTTTTAACAGTATATGAATAACAGAAATAAGGGATACTACTGCAACAACTGACAAGAGACTCCATCCACACTCACACAACTTAAGTAGCCCACTTGCCATCACAGAACAAGGGTTTTAAAAGAAACAGCCACAGTCTAATTGAAATACATCAAATAATTTATGACAGAGAGATTTACCTGTTAGAAGTTATGTACTCTCTACATATTCTTTGCAGCAGAGTTAACATAAGGTCAGTAAAATCCACTTTCCAAACGCAGGTCACTCTCTAACAAGGTAAGAGAAGTTACATTTAAGTTATTTAAGCAGTCTTCTACTTGTGGGACAGCAGCTGAAGCTTCATTACTCCAGCAGGAGAAATAGGTTCCCATGTACCCACATGGCATTTTTTTGTAACCTGTTTTTTAGGACCCTAATGGTGTCTAGTTAAAAAAAAATTCATGTTGCCAATGTCAACTAATGTGGTCATGGGGTTCGTTTGATCTTATCACAAACTTTATTTCAATAGGTATTGGCAAACTGGTGCCCCCACAATATTTAGACAGATATTAGATAAAGAGCTATAAACCTTAGTGTATAGCCTAACTAACACTGACTTAGCTTAGCATAATGACTGGAAAAAGGGGGAAACAGCATGGCTCTTGTAACAAAATATGCCTACCAGCACCTCCAAAACTCACTAATTAACATGTTATATCTCGTTTGTTTAATCTGTACAAAAACTGAAGTGTAAAAATAACAATTCAGGCGGGTTATGTGCCCATAGATATAAAACAAACTGTTTCAGGCAACCAGTGAGCTAGTTAATTATCACACACAAGTTCTGTTAAGATATTTTATTTGCATGTTTAAAACATAGCCTCATATTCAGACTGACTTTGTTCATTGTTTTTCTTTTCAGACGTCTGGAACCAGGCTACATTTAAAAGGCTTTTGCACAACAATATATTTTATTGAAGGATATAAATAAAAGCACAAACTGAGAAGAGATTATCAGGCAGGGAGTTCCACATTTACAGTTTGCATGTGCTGACAATTTGTATATGCTGCAAATTCACATCTTTAATTGTTTTATTTTCTGTCCATTTACTTTTAGTCAAAATTGGTTTTATACTCTCATTATTTCTCATTTATCTGAACAAATGTTTTTACTTATTCCCGTGTCAAAGATCTGGCAGAATCATAGAGACACAATTCTTTGTAGTCACAGCTCTAATATGTCAGCAGGTGGTGCTATTTGTTTTAATAACTTTCTTACTCACCCTGTTGCTGAGCTCAGCTGAGTTAATAATTTAGGGTTTTGATTTGGTGGTGAGGAATGCACTGAAAAATATCTATCAAGACACATCAATAGTCAATTTCATGATGAATATCTTAGTTTTAGTAATTCAAATGTTTTTCTTAATCATTCAATGGAGAGAACCTCACAGTGAGGGACAGTTTTCTGTAACCCTGGGGTGGGCCCTTGCATGCCCGGGAAGCCGATGACTAGTTGAGGTAAGAATTAAGATAAGTATTTCAGTCTCTTAGGTAGAGAGGAAACCGGGTGAGTAGGCAAGTTAGGAATGTTTCATTCTAATCTAATGATCATGTGCGCATGTGGTGGCATCCGCTGGCCTTTGTTTTTTACACGCATTGCATTTTGTGTAGGGAGTTGAGCAATTTCATGGTGCGCAGCAGTTTCTGTTAAAGACTAGGCTGTAGCTGTTGTTTTAGAACGGCTGTAACCCTGATTAGTTTGAGTAGTGAGTGTCAGTGCTCATACTTTCATTGTCTGTGTGAGCTTTGTTTGTGTAGTCACATGCTTTTTGCAGGGACTACATTTTGTGTAACCTGCTTTCTTCTCAGTGGGGTAAGATTAGTAGTGTTTGGTGCTAGAGTTGCACTGTTTTCTGTAAGTGTTGTAAATTTTCAAGTCCTTTTGGTAATTGTAGTAATTTTACTATGGCTTTGATTTGCAAGGGCTCCTACAGCAGAGCAGCTTTTTTGTTGTACCAAAGACCAACTCGTGGCTATTGCAGAGCATTACCATATTGAAATTGCTCCAATGTCTCGGAAGATAGATGAGCTGATTGCTGAGAGAGCCACTATACTCGTTGAGCAGGGGGTACTGCTTAAGGAGTTTAGCCAGTCTGATGAGGAGTCATGCTTGAGTGACTCTGTTCAGTTGCTTGGCAGCAGGCCAGAGCACGTAATGTTGCAGTTTCAAAATGATCCATCTGTATGTTTACGGGAACTGGAACTGCATTTCAGGATGAAACGGTTAAAGATTGAGGCAAAGGATGGAGAAGAGGTGAGGAAGTTAGAAATGGAGAGGTTGTGATTCTTACATAAGGAGAAAATGAAAGAACTCAAGTTTTCTGAAACGACAAGTTATCATAAATCTTCTGACTCCCCTCCTCGATTTGATGTTGGTAGGAACATAAGTTTAGTTCCTCGTTTCTCTGAGATGGATGTGGAAAAATACATACCCCATTTTGAGCGTGTAGCCACCACTCTGGCGTGGCCTAAAGATGTCTGGACACTATTGTTGAAGTGTGTTTTAACAGGTAAAGCTCAGGAGGCCTATTCCTCATTATCAAGCACAGAGCTTAGATTATGAGGTTGTTAAGGCAGCCATCTTGCGTGCCTGTGAGTTGGTTCCAGAGGCCTACAGGCAGTGTTTTAGAGGTTGTCGTAAGGTTGAAAAGCAGACGTTTGTGGAATTTTCCACAGAGAAGGAAATTCTGTTTAATGTGGTGTACATCTCAAAAAGTTGCGACTAAGGAGCAACTTCTACAGCTGGTTCTTCTGGAAGAGTTCAGAAATTGTGTCCCTGAGGTGGCTGCCACCAACTTGAGTGAACAGTGTCTAAGGTGGAGGCTGCTGCAGAAGGCTGATCCTCCTTTGGCTAAGTGTATCTCAGCAGTATTGCCTAAGGACAAGGTTGGCACTTCTCTTGTTGCTTACTACTGGGAGGATGGGATCCTCATGCGTAAGTGGGCTCTTTCAGCCAATGACAGTGGGTGGAAGACTACCTACCAGGTTGTGGTTCCCTCTGGTTACCGTGTGCAGATACTGAGCTTGGCTCATGGCGGTGTTCTGCCTTATCACCTAGGGATAACTAAAACCTATTGCGTACTAAAGCATTTCTTCTGGCCTGGTTTGAAAAGGGATGTTTCTGTAGTACTGCTGCTCTTGTCATGCATGTCAAATGGGGGCGAAACCAAACCAAGTGATCCCTCAAGCTCCACTCCATCCTATTCCTGTGATAGGAGAGCCATTTGTGCTGCAGCTCGATACCGTGAGGCAATTCCACTGCGTTCTGTCAAAGCTAAGGAATTGGTGAAATTCTGTACCACCTTTTGTTTGCTAAATGATTTTGTTTGGTTATGTTCCCATTAAGCAGCATGCTTACCATGTAAACCCCAGAAAAAGAGCTCAAATGAAGGAAGAGGTTGAGTATCTACAAAAGCATGGCCTTGCTGTTCCAACTCCAGCTCTTGGAGCTCTGTGTTTTTTAGTACCAAAGTCCGATGGGACACTACGCTTTTGTACGGATTTCCGGAAAGTAAATGGTGTTACCAAGCCAGATTAATTTCCTAGCAAGTTTCCTACAGTATACGGTCATGGCATTTGGCATGTGCAATGCCCCAGCCACCTTTCAACGCCTGATGCGGAGGGTGTTGGCTGGAGTGGCAAATTGTGAGGTATGTCTCTGTGGTGGTCTACTCTGCTGATTGGCAATCTCATGTGGAAACCCTGTCCACTGTGTTTCAGTGTTTGCAAGAGGCTTCTCTCACCTTGAACCTTGCAAAATGTGAGTTTGCTAAGGCAACAATCACCTGTCTAGGCAAGCAGGTTGGTCAAGGCCACGTGCATCCAGTAGATGCTAAGATAACCGCTATCGCTAACTTCCCTGTTCCCACTACTAAGCGAGAGTTGCAACGTTTTCTCAGCTTAGCTGGTTACTACCGAGGGTTTTGCTGTAACTTTGCCTCCATTGATTGCCCTTTTAACAGACCTCCTCAGGCCCACTAAGTGTTTGGTTTGGGAAACAAAGTGCGAGCTGGCATTTCAGGCTGTAAAGACTCTTCTCTGTAGCTCCCCAGTGCTGTCGGCTCCAGACTTTGCAGCGTCATTCAAGTTGGAGGTTGACGTGCCTGGTGCTGTATTGCTGCAGGAAGATTCCTTTGACATTGATCACCCGGTGTGTTACTTCTCCAAGAAGTTCTCTGTAGCCCAACGTAAGCATAGCACAATGGAAAAAGAAGCCCTAGCAATGCTCTGGGCCCTCCAGCATTTTGAGGCTTACGTTGGCTCAACTCCACAGCCAGTGATGGTTTGTACAGACCACAACCCTCTGATGTTCCTAACTTGAATGTACAACCATAATCAAAGGCTTATGCGTTGGGCCCTAATGGCCCAGAACTTAAACATAGAAATCTGTCACGAAAAGGGGTGTGACAATGTTGTGGCAATGTGTACCTTAAGATGCCACCAGTATGGCTGTCATCTTAAGGGAGGGTGTGTTACGTGTCATTCTGTCTTGTTGTTGTATCTGCTCTGTGTTTTAGGTGCAGCTTCTTGATTACTAACAGAGGGCACCTGGATGAGCTGTCGGCTGGGTCTATAAATGGCTCCTTACTCTGCCCACACATTCTCTCTCTCACTCCCTGGAACAAGACCCAGTTTCTTTGTTTGTTCTCCTAGTCTTTTTGTTTTGCTACAAACGTTGTATTAAAAAAAAAAAAGTATTCCGGTTGTGGTGTTCCTTCTTTATGTTGCGGCCTTCGAGCCGGTCGTAATAGTCATCAAATGTCAATGTATATGTTTTTGTACCTTAAAGATAGGTAAAGATAAATGCAGGCAATCTAAAATCAATCTCACTTTGGAATTAAAATTACAAATACTCCACAAACATTACCCACTGGAATTTATCAAGAGCAGGTCTTACAAAAAATATTTGTTGGAGTGGCATTTTGAAAAGATTCATAATAACACAAGAGTAGCTGTGGTTCTTATGAATTATGAGCAGCTGACTGATTTCTAGTATGTTTCGGTTGAGTTCTACAAAGGATTCTATTTAATTGAACACATGGCTATTTTTTCCAAACAATGACATTTTTGATTTTTAGCCATGGGTTACATGAAGACATCAAGAGATTTAAACAGTTTTGCTCCAATTTGACACCACCAATAGATAAATCTTGCAGTAACTAAGAGTCTACAGCCATGCTAGTGGCTCTGTGAAGCTTTACAGAAGTGCTTTGAGCTAAATGCTAACCTCAGTATACTGCTACTAACATGCTCACCATGACAATAACATGCTGATATTTAACATTTGCTTATTAGCACTAAAGACAACTCTGAGGCTGATGGGAATGTCATTAGTTTTGCAGGTATTTGGTCATAAACCAAAGCATTGGACACATATTTTGGACCTGATGACAGCGCCAGATGAAAAGTTGAGATCACCAAAGTTATTACAACTGAAGGGAACATACAGTAAATGTCTGTGCTAAATTTTATGGCAATCCATCCAACAGTTGTGGAGACATTTCAGTCAAAACAAATGTTAAACATCTGGTGGTGCTTGAGGAAAGTCAGCAGGATTCATCGTGTGTGTGTGTACATTTAATTTAAAAGTTTATGCCATGTATGGAAATGTTACTCCTTTCATCAGATGTCTTGGAGTTGTATTTAACTGTGATTCTAAGGATAATGGAGCATTATAAATTGGGCTACACACAGTACGGGTGTTACACATTGGTCACAGTGACTTAAGTTACACAAAGTCTATTAGTCTAGCCGTATGTGGGTTGATCCATGTTCTTATAACAACAATTAAATCATAATCTCCGGTCCATCAAATCAAAACATGTCACAACAAGAAAATACCTGTTACTGCTTCCTTCTTCTTTCTGCACTTCTGTTTTGCATATGATGACTTGACGGAGGAACAATGGGATTTTCTGAGAAAGGGGAAGGCCGCACAAACGTTATACTGATAAGACAATTGGAGAACAATGACACATTGGAATGTAGATTTTTCACACATTTCCCACTAGATCAACCCCACCTTTTTATGCTTGTGACTCTCAATATGAAGCAACGACTACGTGCAACCCGTTGACTGTGTGAGTGCGATTTTCCCCCATTAGACTGTTTGATTTGTATACTTAAAGCCTACAACTGTGCAGTATTTCACAAGAAGAAAGCACAGTTTTGATTTTTATTTCCTACACTAGTGATCGTCTCACAATCCCTCAGACTCATCTCGTCCCCACCCCCAGGTTGGGAACCACTGCAGTACATTGTATCAATTTAAAAAAATCAAATCATTCAATTCATTTTCACTGAGGTTTGTGTCATGATCACACCTTAAATTCTTTCCAAGTTAATCATTTAAAGAAGGAAGTTAAATATTTTGCACTCACTATAAAAAGTACATAAAGTATTTGTAACCGTTGAATATAATTGATACCTTCTATGATTCTTTCATTCATTTCATATTTTTCTTTCTTTCGGCAGCCATGTTGTTCAGCATTATGGTGACATTTAGTGTGGTGCTTGAACAATGCAAATAAACACACCCAACGCAACAGCTCAATCAAATATTATTACAGACGCCAGACGTTTTGAGCACAATGCTCTTCATCAGATTGTTCATCTTCACACGAGCATGTACTGTCCATGACCTCGTCACCAGGTAATGATAGACATCATGAAAAAAATGCCTCCATATTACCCACGTTGCCGTACTTTCTGTGCTGTGCAACTAGGATAATAGAATTTTGGTACGTGATGCGGGGCACATAAAACCTGGTTTTGGCAGCCAGTAAACAGCTGAATCACTGGCTGTTTGGCACATTTCATTATGTGTGTTTTCAGCAGCCAACTTCCCTCATATGATTGTATTATTATTACGTGACATGTAAACAGTATTTAAATGTTGCAGCTGGTCGAGTTATTTTAACTAATTTATATCCTGTTAGGTAGTTTAAGCTGTAAGAATGCATCATATTTTAAAAGCTGATGTTTTGCGTGTAAAATCACAATGTGTATACAAGTATAGCAGCTATGTGTCAATTAAATGTAGTAAAAAGTAAAAAAGAAAAATCATTTCCTTCTGAGTATAAAGTAGAAGGAAATGAATATAATTAATCGGCTGATTATTTTCTTGATTAATCGATTAATTGTAAAAAAAAGTCTATAATTTGTAGAGTAACTACTAACTAAAGCTGCCAGATAAATGTAGTGGAGTAAAAAGTACAATATTTCCCTCTGAAAAGTAGGAAGTAGAAGGTGGCATGAGAAGAACATTCTCAGGTAAGTATAGTAGTTGAGTAAATGTACTTTCCACCACTGGTTCATTTAGCTAAAATTGGCAGTTAGATACAGTATATTTGATAGTTATTTGATATAGCCTATACATTATAGTATAGGTCAAATGTACTTTTTTTTTGTTCATCCAGGTACTGTACATTGCCTTTTCAATATCGATAGATGAGATGGCATTGGTATTATATGTGCCTGATTTTTTCATGTTATTGTATCACTGTGTAGCTGCAGGGCAATTTTGCTAGTTACAACAGGGGTATGTAGCGTGTTGGCTTCATCTTACATTATTATCATGCCATGACAATCAACTACACCTCACTAAATAAAAGATCGTCACAAAACCACACAGATGAAGTAAATTGTAACCCTCTGGTGTGCCTTTGTTAAATGACACTTTGTTGGCACGCTTAGTAATCTTTCCTGATTTGCATACAGGTACTGTATAATTTTATGAGAATACCAACCTGCCAATAAATGTGTTCCATCATGTGAACAACAAACAACAAAAAGGAGGGACTTGTAGCCCAAAGTCTCAATAGACTCTAAAATACAAAGACGTGAAACTACAAAAAAACAATACTAAAAAACAAACATATACACATACTGTATATACAGTCCATTTTTATGAATGTTTTCATAATTACCAGAATGTACAATACATAGAAGCTAATATACATAGACACCAAGTGCAATAAATTATCCCTAACTTCCACATTTATTCGTATTACCACATTCTTACTTCTCAACCCACTAAATAAATAAAGAACAACTGAGGAATCACAAAAGCAATGCGTGAACATTTTTTCAAAATCCCCAAAGGAAACCTCCCTTTCAATTCAGAATTCCTGCTACTTGTGACTAGCAATCTAGTCAGAGCCCTGGATTTTTTTCATGATCCTTTGCAGCTGATAATTATTAAATCCAGTATTGACATATTTTCTTATGAGTAAGAAAACCTAATATTTTTGTACTAACATAGGACATCTGGATCTGGTGTATGGTATATTTTGATGGTAAGCTGTGGCATACTACCAGTACGCACTTAGCTTACAAGCTAACATTGCCAATATCAAGAATGAAGGGGCTTTCTGCTATTAACTTGTCCAAGCAAACAGCAGGAATTTCATAAATGCTAACATCACGTCTGTGTGGGCGTTTCAGTGCTCTTAATCTGTGCTGCCGGTTGATTGTCTGGGAGAAAAACACAGATAATGCCTCACTAACTGCAAGAGCTAACTTCGTGTGGTCTGAGGGAGCATTATTACTGCTAGCTAGAACCGACAGATGTCTAACAATGTATGACGTGTGTGAAATTATTTAGTTATTTATTAGTTTATTTGTCAGTGGCAATGCAAAAACATTCTAACAGGTTACAATAACATGATACTGATTTGTTGCATATAGGATCTCCAGCCACGGCTAATTTGCGACCCCTGTCCCTGGCTAGGCTTTTCTGCTTAAAAAGGTCACATCATTATTACCAAGAGCACATTCGTTAAATTGAGCACATAAGAGTGACATTCTCATGCATGTGACATGATCATATAAAAATTACAATCTTTACATCACATTACAATCATTTTACATGTGCTGTATATTTGTATGTGCGCACGTGTGTGTTCCCCAGTTCATCTGTGTGTGTCTGTTCCTCTGTCTGTGTGCATATGCGTGTTCAGACATCAAGTTTCAGATGTTTGTTTTTATTTTCCTCTAAAGTCATTTTAGTGGTTTTAAATACTGAAACAGTCATCTATTAGCTACTAACGCTACAGCATTTCGATATATGTTAGTGTTTATACTAAGGTATGTCCTTCCTCTTATTCAGTGGCTTTCTTTCTTGTTATTTGATGCTGTATATTTCATACTTTTATACTGTTATTTTAATCTCCAAATGACTCAACACCTGCAATTAAAACTGTTGCTAAGGTTAACAGACTTCTATCAAGTCTACCTCCTGTCAAAGCAGAACTGAAAAAAACTGGTATAAGCCAGTTGATCAAGGGCACCATTTATCACATACCTTATCTGACAGTGTCATGTAAACTGTCAGTCACACATTCTCGCAGGATTTGAATTTCCTTTATTGAAAACCTCCCTTATCTCTTCCACGGAGGGTTAACAATAAAAATAAGATTTTTTTAAAAGTTCTTGATGCCATTACTGTCATTCTCAGTGCTGTTTTGGCTTTTCTGTCACTGTTTCAGAGTCCGTTCTTTGATATAGCCTTATTATTTTGCTGTTATGTAGAGTTTTCCACAAATTTTTCTCCAGGATATAGTCGTGGTTGATGTAGAAAATGACACGTGTTTTAATGTTTCTCTCAACATAGTAGTTAGAGTATTTCTTGAAGTCCTCAGTCATGAATCCATATGCGTTCACCTGTGAATGACAAAAACAGAGAACAGGGACGGTTGAGTATAACTCACACACCAACAAAAGATTTGTTAAAAGAAAAGACATTTTGAGAATTACACCTTTTAAATTTCTTGCCAAGAGTTAGATGAGAAGATCGATATCACTATCATGTCTGTTCAAAAAATGGAAGCTGCAGCCAGCAGACAGTTAGCTTAGCTTAGCTTAAAGACTAGAAACAACGATTTTGACTAACAAGCACCAACATTCACAAACATGAATGTGCGGCCGGACTGGATTTCAAAGCAAAGAACAGAGCAGCTCGGAGAACAACACACACAGAGGGAGTGTGGCATCATTCTCTGATCAGGACGCCATTACTCCACTATATCTTTACATAGCAAATAGTGTTTAGTGCTATATTAATGTTCAGTATCTCATATATTGTATCTTTAAGTAATATTAACTTACAGTGTCACAGGTGTGCAGAGCCAGGAAGAGAGCGAATGCCCCATTAGTTGGTCTGACTACTGCCCAGTATGAATTATTCAGATTTTTAGACATTAAGAACCTGTGGGCAATGAACAATATCAAATGAACATACACATACATTCAAAATCAGTCTTTTACCTATAAGACAAGACAAACTACAGACTCCAAAGTGACCATAAAGTTAAAGCTTTATTAAAGGTAGTAAAATGACCTGAGAATTTCTAGTGCTTTAAATATGGGATACCTTGTCAAGTCTTTATTTTTGTTATACATGTCATCTGTTGGTTTTATTGTTATTGTTTATAATGCTATTAAACATTTGTAGTGGGTTTTTTTGTTTTTGCTTCCTGCTTTTAATACTGTTTTGTGAAGTACTTTCGGCTGCATCTCTGCATGCAAAGTGCTATACAAATAAAGTTATTGTCATTATTAAATTATTAAACCATAAAAAGTAAAGGTAGGATTATGAAAGGAGGTTGACCTGTTCCGCACGTATCTGAGGAAATCCTGGTGCAGAACATAGAAGCGGCTCTCATTGTACTGCCCGGCATAGTATGTCCTTGGCCTGGAGGGTTAAAATACGAAAGTCAATAGAGATAATGAAACAATGGCATGTTGAAAAGTGGGCTCTGTCAGTTCTTGTCTGTACAAGACTTTCAGTACTCTCTTGTTGACACTTGAGGCAAAATTGGATGAGGAATGCTCAAAGTTACATTGTTTTCTGGTTGACTGACAACATCTCAGTGAAGCAATACTGCATAGGCAGTATATGAGTAAATAAGTTAATTAAATTCCCACCAACACATAACTCCTGTTGTCGCTCTCTATTGGCACCCTGCCTACACCTCTTCAAAATGAAAATACGTTGAAGGAGACAAACGACTTGTGAGATGATACTTTGCAGGCTCGCAAAAACATTTAAAAGCCTTATTAAAATACATTTTGGGATTCTGTTTTAAATTTCAATTAATAAATCATAATTCAAACAAACATTTTCAAAAAAATTAAATGTATCATTTAAATGCAAACTTAAATAATCAATGCATTATTGGTTTTTTTAAAAAATGTATCAATTTCTTCAATCTAACACTTTAATTATTGCAGTGGCACGTTCCAGACTCTATACAACACAAGTGGTAACATATCATGAGAAACAGACAAAGGACGCTAAGCAACATAATCCATTGACTGTACTCTTAAGAAGGTGAAGAATGGGCAGGGAACGATGCAACAAAACTGTTCTTGAAATAATAAAAATTGGATGAGTAACTTTAAGTGCCAAATTTACAAGAAGACACTGTGGGTTGTAGTGTTTCACAAAGTTAACTGTATGAGTTTTGCTTATAGAATGGCAGAATTAAATCGCCTGATTTTTGAAGGGAGTTTTGTGACTTTCTGCCTGAGCCACAAAGGAGCGTACAGTGTATCTGGGGAATGTTGAACATGACCTCCATAAAATGTGCTACCTGATACCTGCTTGCCCTCTTTCATTAATTTAATAACTCGTAAGTGAAATTACTTTAAAAATAAATGTTCACTTGCATCAGATATTCGGCTGTTTCCATAAACATGGTGACTTAGTGACACGTTTCCAGGCCCAATCCAATATGTTCCAGCACTGGATTACTGTATGTGTGTTTTTGTATGTGCATGTTACCTTGTAATAATAATATATAGAGAACTGATATTCACCGTTTGTTGTGATACATGCCAGAAGAGACCTTTTCTCCTTTGAGAAGACCGTTCAGCCACAAGAAATCCCTCATCCCCTCAGGAATCATCACATATTTTATACCCTGCCAAAAGGAAGAGGATGACAGATGAGTGTGTATGTGTGGGGTATAAACCATTACAATATTACAGTCTTGTCATTCGAGTATGATTACCTCATCATGAGGGACAGATGTGTATCCGTACTTCTTGAGCAAATACAACGACATAGTGATGGAGTGGGCTGTGTGAACGTACACCGATGTTCTGTTTCCTACGTCTTCCTCGTAACCTTTAAGGACTGCACCGTTCATCCTGCCGCACAAACAGATTGAAAGGTGAGAGTGGCCATCATAAATCAACATGTGGTTGGATTTTTATTAGCTTAAACACAAGTTTATATGTACCCACAAAGAATCTGAATGGAATTTATGGTGTGATTAAACATACGAGGACTCTGACCACTAGTCAGCAGCTGTCAGTTTACTTGCATATAAAACAGGTTATTACTGTCAAGCACATAGGCAAATAGGTAAAAAAAAAAAAAAGATATATACTGTATACTGACTGCAGTTAGGTATTGTTAAAGGTGCAATATATGAGATATTGTCTTGTCTTATAGGTAAAAGACTGATTTTGAATGTATGTGTATGTTAATTTGATATTGTTCATTGCCCACAGGTTCTTAAAGTCTAAAAATCTGAATAATTCATACTTGGCAGTAGTCAGACCAACCAATGGGGCATTCGCTCTCTTCCTGGGTCTGCACACCTGTGACACTGTAAGTTAATATTATTGTTCTCCGAGTTGCTCTGTTCTTTGCTTTGAAATCCGGTCCGGCCGCACATGCGTGTTCGTGAATATTGGTGCATGCGAGGCCCGCGTTTATAAAGAGACTGAGAGAGTAACCGCCCACGCAGCATTGTAACAGCCAGATGGCAAACTGCATTTCAACGAGTTCAGCGGAATGCATACATTCATTCAAAGGTGGCTCACTCACTACCAGAGACTCCGGTTCTTTCTGTTATTTCCCTCCAGTCTCTCTTCTTTTCCCCTTCTCCTCTCTGTACGTTCATGAAGTACATTTCCCCTCCATTCAGCAGTTGACATGGACAAAGAGAGACTATACAGAGAGGTCGGCACCTCCGCGGCTTGCTGCTGCAGACAAGTTGAGAAGTGAGAGTGAAGATAAATCCACTGTTTAATCTCAAAAGTTTAAAAATAAACTGAGCTCTCCTCCCGCTGGTAAACGGCTCTATCCCTCCACACCACGCGGTCCTCCCCACACTAGCCCCGCAATACACGCAAATGTTTCGCTAAAGTTGAATATTTACTATTACTATTATAGACTATTTATAGGCGATGTTCTGCGCCAGCAATGGCAGAGAGAGGTAAAGCCAGAATATTTTCACATCTAACTCGGTGAATTAAGGGTTTATTTCGACCAAAGCAGAGTTGGTGATTGTTGAAATAGTGGAAAGACTAACCAAGGCGGTTTTGGTGAGTTTTACTTTGTTTCTGTTGAGTTTGAAGTGTGTTTTATGATCTGCGAGGTAAAATTTGTGTTTTTGACAATGGAGTTTGGTGGCTTTGAGGTGAGCAATGTTTCTGGTTAGAGGGAGGTGCGGCCAACGTGCCAATTTGTTTTGGTTTGAGATGCTGGTGCCACATCTTGTGGCAGCGAATATGGTATATAGAACCTTTAACTATATATACACAAAGGACTGACTGAGCATACATTGCTTTATCCAAGCACATTATTTATTTCATGGATAGGTGAAATATGAATGTATGAAATGCAATGCTAAACACGTTATGTATGTATACATTATGTTGTCTTCACGCTTTCAATGTTTCTTTTTGTTCTTATATTTAGGACCATAGTCATCGTCCTTGATATTTTTATTTATTGATATTTTTAGCTATGCCAGCGGCTATATAAGGTCTGTCTGTTAGTCCACCACTATGGTCCAGACTGAACCATCTCAACAACTATTGGATGTATTGCCATCAAATTCTGTACAGACACTCATGGTGCCAAGTTGAAGCTTACAGACTTTTGTGATCCCCTGACCTTTCCTCTAGTGTCACCATGTGGTCAAAATTGTATTTTTTCCCAATACTTTGGTTTATAACCAAATACAGTCAGCCTCAGCTGTACTTTATGTTAATTAGCAAATGTTAGCATGCTAACAGGCTAAACCACGATAGTGGTTATTTATTTTATTTTATTTTTAAAAGATATTTCACGCGTGAAATGTAAGACCTAATGTTTGAATGTGATGAATTCACATACAATTACTTGTGGTTTCTGGACATATCATTTGTGAAAACGTGAACGGCACATTTTGTGAGGGCAAATTTGACCCCTTTCAGGCCAACAAAAATAAATTTATAACGGATTAAATATTTCTCCACTAGATTTTTTCCTGGCTGTGTGGAGAGGGATTTGAACAGCATGTGGACCTTTAGGTTATAAAATATAATTACAGAAAATATAGCTGAACAGTTGACAAAATAAATAAAATACAAAAAAGTCAAAATATAATCTAAGACTTTGACTCATGATCTTAGTATTTCTAAAATCCTGGCTATTGCCCTGCTCATGTTTTCAACTGACTGCAAATGACTAATAATAAAACAAGGAAATATGAGTGTGCTTGGCAGCACAAAGGAAGCTGGAATAAAAAAAAAAAAAAGTCACATATACATAAAGACATTGATGTAGACGTATACGCAAAACCAACTCTGCTGTAACTGCACAGGAATTTAAGGGTTGCAAAACACAAACAAAAGTGACATGTTGATAATAAAGATTTAAGCGTGAGAGCCTGTGGAAAGAATCTCTTCTTGCGTCTACTTGTTTTTGTTCTCATTCATCTGTACCGCCTGCTAGACAGGAGAGGCTACATTTTTTGGACTGGGGTATCATCTTAGATGATTTGATTCATAACTTAAAACTACCCAGCAGGTAGGAAGGGTGTCAATTGCCAGTTTGGAGGGTGATCCAAATGAGGCCATGACAGATGAGCTTAGAAAAGAACAACTGCTGAAAATGACAGAACTGGGTAAACAGCTCCAGGCTGGTTGAACCTCCTCTCCAACATCCAATGTCAACACAAACGTCACACATATCAACCACATTGCATCGTTTTCTTTGTTAACTGTACATTTCACGATAATATGCAGTGACACATAGTTAAAGACGGACTAAGTAGAGGTGTGTGTGCAAGAGGTGACAGCAATTCTCAGAAGAATTTCTCACTGCTGCCGCTCTCTCAGTCGTTAGTTATAGAACATAAGTACCTGTGATATTTCAACAATGGGAAGTTTGCCATGTCATAATCAGGAAAGCACTGGCCTACTTAAAGTGTAAACCCACCCTCAGATTCTGCTAGAACCCTCTCACCCAGCAAATTTTTTAAATGCAACAAGTGAAGGAACAACAACTGTAGGAGGCGTGACCTCGTGGCTATGAAGTGTGTGGATCAGGGGACACGGAGGAGACTGACTGACATTGATTAAAGTCTTGTTTTATATAAATGTCATGACATAGATAGGTCCCAACCTATGTCAGCATTGGCCTCGCAGGTTCAGGGCTGATGTAAAACAGTAGATGGTGTGTTTTGGGCCTGTCATGCTTTAGTACTACATTGTTTTTATTTCCTCCTATGAACAGTAAAAATGTTTGCCAACAGAAAAGCTTATTTCTGTCTCATCAAGAAACACACCCAAGAGTCACTGACTTCTGGATGCCAATAACTGGAAATTGGACCTCAGCTGAAAAACCTCAAATGTAGACTAAACTGGGGTCATGGGGCACTAGCATGTAAAATATTTTTTGGGGGGGTTTCTGCAGGGGTCACCCAGTTCAATTTAAGACATTTTTAATGCCACACAGAATGCAATTGAATACATGTTTAATGATCAAACTGACCAAAGTATGAATTATTTATTATCGTCACATTTTTTCAGTACTTCCCAGCAGCATTCTTAACGACATAATACATTTAATTAATGTGACCTGGATCCGGACAACGGGCAGAACATGGATAGATGGATTAACCAATTAAAAATAATGAATTTATTAAAGTTTATTGAGGTTTTTGCTAAAATTGACACTTGCCCATTATAGACCTACAGATACCCTGTAGAAGGGTAATACAAATAATCTGGGTAAAATCACTGGTAAATTAAGTAATCACATCTCAAAATAAACGTAATAATGTGGAATTAACATTGTATTTAAACATACGGGCGTTTTCACACCCCTTGGTCCGGTTCGTTTGGGCAGGTGTGGACACAGCAATCGTGCTCGGACTGCACCGAGACCCTTGAGAGGAGGTGGTCTCGGTCCGGTCCCAAACGAACTCTGGAGCGGTTCGTTTGTGGTGGGAACGTGATCCGACAAAACTACTAACTACTCCGCAAGTTTGAGCTAAATCTTACCCCCCCTTGTTCTGTCGTCTGAAAGCAGACGTTTCCATTCGTGCATTCGGCAGGTATATTGCCCAGATAACTACCTTTGGTTGTGAGGAAATGCCACCTGTACCGTTGCTCCGTGTTAAATTTCATTGCAACGTTTTCTGTCACAGGACCTTCTTCCCAGACACGTCTGACCAATGAGCGGCGTGAACGTTCTCACGTGGTTTGTAATGATGCGTTTTGGGTCACTGGGATTTTCCTCCGTGTCAAAGAAACCAAACCATGAGGGAAAACTCTCCTCAAGTGTTTCGCATCAAAACAAACAAGCTATATGAAAACGCCCGCTGAACACACAAGCCTTATTTATTAAAGTTAAATTACCCGGAGACCTGCAACAGTTTAGCAGTTCAACAGCAACTTCACGACGGTCCAAATAGCCCTCTTTAAAGGGTCAGATATGAAGCTGAAGATTTTTCTCCCATCCAGACCACATCAAACCAGGTCTAGATCAACAACCACTAGCCTATATTTCGACTTGTAAAACCTGGTCTAGATTAACAAGTAGACTCCAGACACATTTTAAAACAGAGTTAATCCGCACACCTGACTCTCAACATTTTCAAAGAAATAATCCCTGACAATTCCTGTAATCAAAATCTGTTTTATAATCAACAAATGATATTTTTTCCTCTTATACAACTAATTGTAAATAAACAGTTAAATGAATAGTCATGAATCTACTCCCTAATATTATGTTGTTTATCGCAGCCACAGGTCTACCTTTGTGGCAATTATCAATGCACTGTGTCTGGTGCCACTTTACGAGTCAAATTAAAGGTAATGCACTGTGTGACAGATGTCAAGTGAGGGGGGACTCTCGCCTCCTAAAGAAAGCCTAAAAAAAAAAAAGACAATAGGAAATGACACGCGCAACTGTTGTCGTGGCAACATGGTGATTTTAGATGAAAATATGAGAGACTTTTTTTCTGCAAACTTGGACAAGGTACAAATGGACACGGCAGCTCTAAGTGAGTGTTTCAAACCAAAAGGCAGGATTCAGAAAGAGTGAATACATCTGTCATGACTTCAAATGAATGCTAAATGTTTCTCTGCGTGCTGGATGTGTAAATAAGCAACTCAAAGTTCTCCATAACAACTTTATGAGGGGATAACTATTCTCTGTAAATATACAGCTTGTTGCCGCGCGTGTCCAAAAAACAAAAACCAAATCACTTAATGCAGGTTTAAAAGTGCACTGAAAACATACAGTTGTGAACCAACTGTCTGGTGTGTAATGAAGATGAAAATTATGTTAGATAGCTAGTTATTGTAGAAATTCAACACAGCCATTTGAGCCTGAAACTTTCATTTTCATTTGCTTTATACAAGCCTAAACTGGTCATGCCTGTTCATGCTGTGGAACTACTACAAAAAATACTTGCATCATAAAAAACATACAAATGATAGAAAATGATCAATAAATCTGAATAATTTCAATCTAAAGTCTGTCAAATATATGTGATATACTGCACTGTACACTGGGTCAGAATTTGTAAATGTTATTTTTTAGGGAGGCATTTTATGACTTCACTGATAGCTGACAGTAGAGAAATGACATCCTGTGGGAAGCACTTTGTAACTTGGACTTTGAAAAGTGCTCTACAAACAATTATAATTATCAATATTATATATCACGCATTAGGCTGGGAAGCCTGCAATTAGTCATATTCTAAGTGTTTACTTGTCTGAGCATTGAACACCCTGGAACTGCATATTCACCATTATCAGGAATGATTTAGAAACAACAACGGTAATATCCTGGAGCGGCGAGTCCGAACTTCAATCCGAAATTTTAAAAAAGTGCTGTTCACTCACACTGCCAGAGCTTGAAAGAAAGAAAGGAGAAGGACCTATCCATATACACTCAAGATTGTTGTTTTATCAATTTAAAGAGATTTGTTTTTACTTTGACATTAAAGTCTTTGTCTTTTTGATCAGTCTGAGCAACAGCTTGATTAATACTCATTGTGACATTGTCATTCAACGCCATAAAACACAAATAAGTCCAAAAGGGTAGAATAGTTTTTAAAGGCTTCTGTAAATGAAAGATGAAGGTGACACCTTTGAACTGTTTTGGAAGACAGAGCGCGTTGTTTTTTTTTTATTTTACAGGCTGTCACAACAGAAAGTTATTAAAACATCCTGGAGCCGCTTCCTCGTTGACCCTCTATGAACAAACTTTGACATCCATAATTGATGCTCTTTGTGGTTGAGAGTTGGTTTAAGCCCAAACGTAATCTCAGTAAACAGTTTAAAATAAATTTGTTCTCCGGTATTTAAAATAACTGACTTAAAGTAAAGCTAACAGTAGATGAAGACGTGAGGCAGGTGACTGAGTTGCGACAGGTGGTAAATACAGGAAGGGTTTAAGCAGGACACGCATGTGTACACAAATCATGTCTTCCCACCATAGCTAAATATTGCCTTGGCAAATATAGGGAATGACTAGTGCTCCTGATAGCTTTCACCTCAGTCAAAAGTTAAGCAAAGACATTATACGTGACACAGGTAAATATAATTACCTGTCAAATTGTTTTATAGCCCGCTGGGTGAGGCTTAACAAACAAAATCGACAGGTTTCTTCTCTCCCTCTTTTCTTACCGGAAAACGTAGTCGTGAGAATCGATCTCTTCCCCCATTTTAGAGCCATTGAGGATCCCCGCAGTGCCCACCACAGCACAGTGCACACACCCGTCACCGCCTGGCTTTGGAAGGAGTAGTGGCTCTTCTGGCTTTGGGATCAACTTTAATGTAGCCATCACATCTGCAAACCAAAAACAAACCAAAAAACTATGCAAAATGCACACACAAGACGCAACAGTTTACAACAAGAAAGTTTTCTGCAAGCAAAACTCACAGCTAATGGCTTGCTAGGTGGTTGTTTAAGTGTTAGCCAGTGTCATATATTTAAAGTGGCAACAAATGATATTTACAGTGTATCAAATGACAATGTGAAAATAATGTGACATTGTGAAATGTAGGTCGTAGCGATGAACCTACAGAGAATCATCACCTGAATCTGCAGCTCCCCTCGGCTTTACGGATTTATCAACACGTATTTTACACGTAAAAGTCCTGCATTCAAAATATTACTTAAGCAAAAGAAAAAGAGAAAGATTTACTTAAAATATCAAAAGTAAGAGCGGTGAGAGTGAAAACAGTAAAGTTTTAAAGTAAAGGGCCATAAAACCAAAACAATAAGCTGAAAGATGCTAAAACGCTCTGTAAAACTAAGGGGAACTGCAGATTCTGGTGATAATTGTGGTTTTTCAGCACTACAAGCGACCTCTTTCACATCCTCTTTCATCCATTGTTAATATACTACAAATATTTATTAATAAAGTTTCCAATTATGATGTAGTTGACAGACCTAGAAGATTATTAGCAACCTTTCCCCAACATTCTTCTTTTCTTGCCAAATTGGAGAAAATGTTATGTCAAACTGCTACCAAAATTACAGACCAGGCATCTCAAATTGAGCCATATTCCTCAATGTATCACATTTTTGGTTGTGGTGCAAAAACAGTGGGAGGACTAGCTTGGCAATATCCAGAAGAACATCATACATGTGCATTACTGAGCAACCACACACAGTAATTATGAAATACAGTCTCGGCACACTTGTCTCACACAGACGCATACAAACACCTACCGTTATACTGGTACTCCATAAAACCAAAAGGATTGTTAAAATGTGAGAGTCGGTTCCACTCGCTCATGTTTACATTGTCTTTGTGCACAAACAAACGTATGTTGGGAAGGAAAGCCTTCTGGAATTTCTCATCTTTGGAGTTTCGCAGAGACTGGGCACATGTCTGAGAACAAAGGATAAAATATTCATTGTGAAATACAGGAAAACAAAAGCTATAAAATGGGATTTCCACCTCGTTCATCTGGCAAAAACCACAGATTTAATCAAAGCCCCATACAGCAGAAGATTAAATCTGGTGAGAGAGAAGTCAAACAGGTAGAGAAATGTCAGTCATCACTGAAAGAAAGACATTTTGTTGATTTTAGTTAAAGGTGGTGATACTGTGTGAAAGCATTAAAGCATAAAAGCAAATATCAAATCCATGCACCAAACACCAAAGACACACAACTGAATGCAGGCGGTGCAGACATCAGTCATGTTTACCCACTCCCACAAAGTTAAAACATTTAGATTTTCTTCGTCCTATCTTGTCATAACTTGCTTACTGTTGGTCTGGGTGAGGCATCCTGGTTATAAACATCATCAAAATCCCAGTGAGGAAGCTTCTTGAAGGATTTTTTGGAAAGGACGGGCATGGGAGTCTCAGCCACAGCGCCATGTGCAGAGGATCTCATGTGATCAGTTTTTAGCTTTGTCACTGGGCTTGTTTTTGAGGAAACGGCTTTTTTTTGTGTCACAGCTTTATGTGTTATGTTTAACACAGCAGGCGGCGGGGTCGAGTTCCCAGGTTTATCCCAGAATGAAAGGTAGCTGTCAAACAAACTGTCGTCGCTTCTCTGCCTGTTATTTTCTGAGAAAGCGGTCCAGCTGAGTTGGAGTAATAGATGCAACATACAAGAATTAGCAAGATCCTTAATGTTTCTCCAGACTTTAATACAAATACAGCTTACCTGATGCTTGTTGATACATGGTCCCATGATAAAAATACAAAGATAATGCCAACTGACATCACAATCAGTAAAGAAAAAATCCTGGCGGAATGGAGCGACATGCCTGCCAACTAGAGGTTTTGCTGCTCAATTAAATAAAGATTGTGTTTGCTGTTTCCTTCCCCTCCGGATTTTTTGCCAGAGGCGGAGACGCCACTTGACTGTAGGCTACTTGGCGCCTCGTCACTAATTGGGCAGGGCTACCGCGCAGTTTAACTATACAGACAGGAACCGCACACACACAGCCACCCACACACATTCACAATGGTACATCAAGCGTGTTTATTACACAATAGAGGGAAAGAAATTCAGAAGGAACTTGATTTGTACCCGTTACAGATTTAATGATGACATTGAATTAAAAAAAGAAGAAGTTATGTAGAATACTAAATTAACTTGAATGTTAAAGCAATAAAACAACACAATAAAACAAAGTATTTCATATTCAAACACAAATGAGATTGGTTGTTGAGTGGACTGTGCAGCTGCGTTGAATACTGTGAACACGTTTATTGAAGTGTTTGGTGTAGGCTACTGGAGTAGTCCTTCAGTAGGCCTAGAGCTCACAGGTTAAGGAGCGCAATCAGAGGGCGGATCGAGTCTCAGATGGAGTAGAGTCTGAGCTGCTCCTCCATGTCTCCCTCAGACAGCTCCCCAAACGTCTCCCTGTTGTCTTTCAGCAGCTGGAAGATGGCGGCCAGCTGCTCACGTTGCACCCTGGGAAGACAAATATAAAAAAAAATGTTGAGAGGTGAAAGAGCCCAAAAAAAAAATCCTGCACACCTTGATCACTTTATTAAGTTCATCAGGTAACATTCATGCTGACAAATACTGTAAACAAGGCCCAGGAAAAACCACCAATCAGGGGGTGCAATCAAAGACACAATTATATACAGTACAATGTGTAGTGAAATGCTATATGAAGCTGCCACCTGCAGATGTTTAGCTTAGCTTAGCATAAAGACTGGAAACAGGGGGGGGGGACAGCTAGCCTGGCTCTGTCCAACAGTTACAAAATGGACCTACCAGCAACTCTAAAGCTCAATGATTAACAAAGTGAACTTATTATTACTATTTCTTGACTCTGAGCAGTTTCCAGGCAACCAGCGGAGACTCCACAAAGTTACTGATCCAAGAAATAGTCCGGCACATAAGCCCATAAAACAACGAATTGTCATTTTTACCTCGGTTTTTGTACAGATTAAACAAACCAAATATGACATGTTAATTAGTGAACTTTAGAGGTGCTGGTAGGCAGATTTTGTTACCTTTGGACAGAACGATGCTAGCTGTTTCCCCCTGTTTCCAGTCTTTGTGCTAAGCTAAGCTAACGGGCTGCTGGCTATAGCTTCATATTTAATGGATAGATTTGAGAGGTGGTATCAATCTTCTCATCTAACTCTCCGCCAGAAAGCAAATAAGTGTATTTCTCAAAACGTCAAACCATTCTTTTAAATGTGGCCGGAACGCTCAGTAGAGTGTTGACCTGATGAAGGTCTCAGGACCGAAAAGTCATTAATAAAGTGAGTGAGAGTCTGAAAGAGTTTTTGATCGGATGCACCTGTCAATGAGATTTTCTGGTGTGCAAGAACTTTGTAGTTATGTTTAGAGGTGCAAGAGCAGCTTAGCAAAACATTATTTTTTTGCACAAATCACCATCGTCAGTGTCAATGTCACACTACTACAAAAAGCCAAGGGAGACATAAGAGCAACTGACATGACAACAGGTGAACTTTGAGATTTTAAAAAACGTTAATCATTCATCCCTGTACAGAAAAACAAAGACACCATACCACACCCAGCTATAAATGCTGGCAAATATGAGCTACATGACCAGCAATAATCTGATGTATAAGTGAAAGATCCTGTCCAGTATTTATCATTAATTTCAAGGAAAACAGGTCCTCTATAAGTGCTGCTAATTCTTATGACATGAGTATCACCCCAGCTGTCTATCCTCCTGACATCAGTTATCACATATTACAAAGCTTAAAACCTCCAATTTCGCCCTCACCCTCTCTATGGATAGTTTTAGAAGCGACTGCCTTGTCAGCAAAGGTCCCAGTGTTGCGTTACACTGACTCCTCCTTGTGGCAGAACAGAGGAGAGTCCTCAAAGGATTAACTAGCACTCAGCAGTCTGTCAGAGGTGATGACTGGAGGCACAATCAACACCTGCTGTGACACCTGCTGAGAGTCACACATCTAATGTGGAATAATAGGGGAAGCGGGAGGTGGGTGTGTGGGAGCGGGTAAGCAACACTGCACAGTTACATCAGTCGCTTCATGGCCACTTGAGGATAAAGAGCTGATGAGGCCAAAATCCCAGCTGAGGTCAAAACTGAGAAAAACAACGTTGGAATAGTTTTCACACAATGGCCAGAAAGTGACTCAGCTGAGATAAACAGGTGAGAATAACTCATACTTTACCACATATTTGCTCCTTTTTCAGGCTTACAGACAGTAAAAGTCTGTGTTGGACCTGCAATGATAAGAGCAGGGTATGCAGATGCATTATAGTAAAAAAAACCCCCAACAACAATAAACTCTCCTCTGTTTCCTATTTCCCCCCCAGCAGCCACCGAATGCTTTGAGTGGTTTCTTTAAGTCTCGTGTCGTTCATCCTTCAGCTAATGCCTGGCACAGACTCAATGTCGCCTTACTCAGTCTAGCCTAAAGAGGACGGGTGATACAGCGGCTAAACGTGGAAGTCTCCCGAGTGAAATGCCAACACACAAACACGTGAAGACAGCGTAGGGAAGATTAGAGGGAGGAAGACGAGGAGAGGGGGCAGAGCAGCTACGTGGAAACAGGGGAAACTTCATGTAAATACCGTGAGAATCATTAAAGAATCTTGTGCCAAAGCATTTTTGTTCTGTTTTAGAGTATTTTGGGAGAACAGAGGGGGGTATCGAGCAGATTGGGGAACAATTTACTATATTGTGACATATTTGGGTACCACTTTTTCATAAAGAACCCTTTATAAAGCTGCAATTAATGGTCAGTGCACCATTTATGTATTAGTGTGTTTTAGATCAGTTATAAGCTATTAAGAACAACTTTTGGGTTGCCAGGTTGTGGGAACCCCTCATCCAGCATGACACTTTGCTCGTCTTTTTAGTTAGCGCTTTAATTCATCAGGAAGGCCCCTCAAATGGACTGTTAAAGCATTTGAGCGCTCTTAATGGCTTATAATCTCTTTATCAAGGGTGCCTTATCAGAAATTGGTACCCATATTTGTAGTTTTCACTGACCTCTGCTCCTCCTCCAGCTCCTCTGTGGACATCATCATTTGCAAGTGGTGGGATCGCGCCTTTCCAGGGGTGTACTTCAAGGAATTGTTTGCACTCGATTCCACTTCATCTGATGAAACAGAACAAACGCTGATTCAAAAATGTACAACATGCCTTTATTTTGAAAAGAAATATATGGTGAACATATTTCAAATATTTAACTCACGACTTTTTCAAAGTGGGAAAAAAGTGCTCACCGTTGATCCCCGGGCTCTCTGTGGCTCCTTCAGTCTGGGGGTGAGAGAAAGCACACTTTAGGAGCTCCTTATCAGAGAGCCCAATGAATGACCTGCGGCCCCTCCCTGACGAGGCCTCGGATGACCAGTCTACCTCTAAGCTGATAGATGTGGAGGAAGAGTGCTCAACTGGTGTTGCCAGTTCTTCAGTGTGAGGGTGGGGGTGTGCCTCCTCCTGTCAGAGAATTAAAGGGTCAAGTGAGGGGCGTCAAACCATCATTTTTCACAGGTAGGTTTCCCCCCAAAACTTGAGCAATTAATGTGTTTTTTAAATATTTGTGTGTACGTCCTTTCCCGCATTAGAAACTGATATTAGCTCTAGGGAAAGCTCCAAACAACTCAATTTAACTCCTTGTGTTACCTGTAACTCCTCACCTCCCCTGGATGCTGATCTGGCCTACACTTGGCGCAGGTGTCAGTGATGGAAAATTCAAGGTTACTGTTGCACACTTTGCTCCCTTGGGTGCTGATTTGACCTCCCTCTCCCTGTCATGTTTTGTCCAACTACAGGCAGACATCCACATATCCTCAATAAGCATTAAAGAGGCTAAAAACAGGCCAGGCAGGTCATGAGAGCTACCTGATGGTGTGTGGAGGTGGCTCATCTTGACAGTTTTCTATTAGTCTTGGGTGCGTTTTTCAAAATAAGAGCAAAGCCATGTTGCTTCTTTCTACTGAAGACACAAATATAATAATATAATATATAATTGAGTACTTTTTGTGGTAGGCCTATTGCTACTTTTACTTAAGGATCTAAATACTTCATCCACCTCTGCTTAAACACAATTCTGAGGTAAAGGTACTTCACTTGAGTATTTTCCTCCAAACAGTGTACTTTTTACTGCACTAAATTGATCATAGTTGCAACTAGTTTGCACGTTCAGGTTTTCCATTAACTTCGACCTTTTACTTTCATTGTTTTCTGTGTTGACACTATGTTTACATTGCACTGCAGTTAATCCAAATTATAATGCAGGGCCTTTACATGTAAAAGAGTAGTTTTCCATTACAGCATTGCAGCTTTTACTTAAGGAAAGGATTTGAGTGCTTCCTCCACCTCTGACTGGACATGTACTCTGTGTCTGAGTGGGAGGGAGAGTCAGTAAAACAGATTAAGAGATAATTGCGTAATGAAAAACAAACAACCAGACCTCTCCACTGTGCGTACACTGTATGATTGCACATTACTTACTGAAAGCACAGATTTCACTACATCCCAGTGATCATGTGAGCTCCCGCTGATCTCACACCAGTCGTCCCCCGCCTCCTTCTTCTTCCTCTTCTTGTCCGGTACATGTCCGTTCTGCCTCGGCCCTGCTTGATCTAACCCCCCGTCTGAAGCGTCTCCCATGTGTCCGAAATAACGCCGCGCGTTTGCAAAGTCGACTGCGGGCGAAGAGCCGTTAAGTAGCGATGTTGCGACCACGATGGCGAGTAGCGTGAAAATAACAGCTGATAATATAAAAGTCAGACCCATGGTTGGTGTTAAGCCTGTTATTGCGACTCCTCTCTTTGCTGTCTCTTCACCTGCATTCACTCACACCTGTCCATCCCGCTGCTTGTAATAATCCTCACCAAGACATCAACGTTAACGAGCGGCATTTACTGGATATGGTAGCCTACAATCTCCTCTCCGAGCAGGACGTCACATCCTCCGCCCCTGCCCCCACCCCGTGTGTGCAGAGTACCCCGGCGTTAGATCCCCAGACTGCCGGACAGATCAGGTGTGGTGGCACGGCTCGCTGCAACGTGCTCGGCTCTCTAATCCCATCAGCCGCGAGTTTACCGCACATACCGGGAGATCGAAATGGTTTGTGACAGGACCCGTGTAGGCTACTGCAGCTGCAGGCTGATAAAGTCAAGCAGGGTTTACAGAGAAGGTGCAGGAGGAAAAGGGGTTCTCAGTCTGCAGCAGGGACTATATGAACAACTATAAGAGCAAGAAAACTGGATTTAGTGTCCAGCTGGGCTAAAGCAGTGGTGGAAGAAGTATTCAGAGCTTTTACTTTAGTAAAAGTAGCAATACTACAGTGTAAAAATACTTTACAAGTAAAGCCCCTGCATTCAAACTCTTACTTAAGTACAAGTACAAAAGTATTATCATCAAAATATAATAATATGTACCAAATATTAAAGTACCCTACTATGTGAAAGGTTTTTAATTGACTTCATTGATAAAGTCCATCAGAGCATCTGTTACCCCTTACATACTCTAACATACACCACCCACTACAGAACACCTTAAATCACTTTTCTCCCATTTCTTTGTCTGAGCTTTTAGAAATAGCATCTCACATGAAAGTGTCTTCCAGTCCAGTTGATATAATACCAACAATATTTCTCCTGAAAATCATTGAATCTATTGGGCCCTGCCTGTTGTCAGTTTTTAACAGTTCTTTATCTTATGGTTGTGTCCCGGATTACTTTAAATCCGCATGTGTTCAACCTCTTTAAAAAAAGCCTGGACTGGATCCTACCCTCCCTCAAAATTACAGACCAATCTCAAAACTACCTTTTATTTAAAAAAATCTTAGAAAAATACGTGTCCAAGCAATTGCTTTTAACAGCAGAAAACAATAACATTTTTGAAAAATTTCAATCCAGCTTTCACAAGCATCACAGCACTGAGACCGCCCTGCTCAGGGTGACTAATGACCTTTTAATGGCCACTGATAATGGCATGTGCTCAGTCCTTGTTCTTCTGGACCTTAGCGCTGCCTTTGATACAGTGGATCACAACATTCTGTTAGACAGGCTGAGGCACTGGGTAGGAATATCTGGTACAGCCTTAAAATGGTTCTCTTCATACCTGTTAAACAGGAGGTTCTATGTCTCCGTTAATAACTTCTCCATAAATCTTTTGCTCCTGTCAAGTATGGTGTCCCTCAGGGGTCAGTTTTAGGACCAATTCTATTCTCTCTGTACATGCTTCCCTTAGGACATATTATCCATAGACATGGTGTTTCTTTCCATTGCTATGCTGATGACACGCAGATCTACCTGCCCGTTAGAGCCACTGATCCTGGCACGCTGAGCTCACTACATGACTGCCTATGTGATGTCAAAAACTGGATGTCACAAAATTTTCTGCAGCTTAACTCCAGCAAAACAGAGATTGTTGTAATTGGGCACCCAGAGCATAGCTAAAGAAATCCTGCCATCAGCTGGTTCCTTGTTGGAACACATCAAGTCTGTTGCAAAGAATCTTGGCGTTTGGTTTGGCAGTAATTTAAGCTTTGAGCAGCACACAACAAAACTTGTGCAGTCTTGTTTTTATCATCTTAGAAATANATCCATTTTATCTTTTAATGACACAGAGACCATTTTACACGCCTTCATCTCCTCATGTCTAGACTATTGCAACAGCCTCTTCACTTGCCTCAACCAAAAATCTATTAATCGACTCCAGACTGTACAGAACTCAGCTGCCAGGCTTTTAACCAGATCCAAGAGAAGCGACCACATTACGCCTGTTTTAGCCTCCTTGCACTGGCTCCCAGTATGCTTTAGAATAGACTTTAAGATTTTACTGTTGACTTTTAAGGCTCTCCATGGCCTCTCTCCATCCTACATATCTGACCTCCTAGTTGCGTACAAGCCAGTATGTAGCCTGAGATCCTTGGACAGAGGTCTTTTATCTGTTCCTGAAGCACGGCTGAAAACTAGAGGTGACAGAGCGTTTGCAGTCAGAGCCCCAAAGCTCTGAAACGAGCTGCCTGAGGAAATCAGGTCTACAGAATCAGTGACCTCTTTTAAATCTTTTCTTAAAACATACTTTTATCGAAAATCTTTTCCTAATTTTTCTTGATTCTTACTGACTGTCCGTTTGCTGGTTTTATTTGTTTTATTTCTTTTTTTATTTGGATTAATTAGTTTTATTTGTTTTTATTTCTTTCCTTTGTTTTATTTGTTATTAATCTATCGGAAAATGTATATGATCTGCTTGTTGTGAAATTGTTGCCTGTGTGAAGCACTTTGTAACTTGGTTTTTAGAAAAGTGCTCTATAAATAAAGATTATTATTAGTGGGAATGCTGATACAGCATTCACACTATTGTTATCCTGTTCTTTATTTTTCTTCTTCTTCTTCTTCTTCTACTTCCGTACATTTTTCGCTGGCCTACTACTTCAGCATACTTTCAGCTACAGAAACCATTCAACTATCAAAATGTTCAGCTCTTTAAGGACATTTATGCTTGTATTTGTCTTTTTTATACTTTTTATACTTTTTAAAATATTAAGCTTTTTAAAAATTTTTTTTACAGTGAAAGTCAATGGAGATCCCTCTTTAACTTGCTCTACTTTGAAATGCTTCTGCTTCTGCATACTTTTAGCTACAGACTCCATTTAAACTTTAAACAGGTCACAGGATGTTCAGCTATTAGACTTGTATTCAACTTTTTGATATCTTTTACAGTTTTTGATAAATCACAATTTTAGTTTTATGCTTTTTTCAGTCCTTTTATGAGTTTATAATGGGTGTGTGTGGGGCGGAATGTTTAAAGATAGAGTGGGTGACATCATCGCCTATAGTGTAGGGCAGCTGTAAAATCGTCTTGAAAATTCCTGTTAAACTTGCTCTCGTTTCCACAATTTTCACTCTTCATACATCATTTCACCTCAGAACGTAGACAAACTTGTCCTGGTTCACATCATGTAACTATTTAAGCCATAGAACATACAGTTTTTGAACTGTCTGCCTCCAAGCATCAGAAAGTCCTTCAACTGTCTCATTGGCTCTAATGATATTTTGGCTCCTACGGTTTTGAGCAAAACACAAATGAGAGGTGTTTTGAAACTGTGATTTCTCTGCCTTTTTTTAACTTTATCCACACAATTTTTACATCA